>JAAKBH010000736.1:0-125241 GCA_019776075.1 Amaranthus palmeri
TTTTTAGAACACTCAAAATTTCCTTTTCTTGATTCTTGAATCTCACGAAATTTGGGCACAATTTTTCGGATAATTTTCTCTCAATGTTGATCACCAAATGTTTGTGCCGGTTAGAAAAATGCTTTTATAATCTTTTTAGAACAAGTTTATGCCATAAACCCATTATCTAAAGATAAGGGATTAGTGGGCATTGACCGTGAGAAGGAAATAACTTCCTTGGTGGTTATTCAAAGTCAAACCTTGACTCTAGCTAAAAATAGCCATTTTCAAGAGACTTTTTAGGAGTTAGTTATTTTAATTCTTAGATTAATTCCTTGTGCTTTCTTGTTTATTAACCGTACAACAAAACTAAAATATAGAAAATAAACTCAAGACTTTTTCTAAATTAATTTTGTTGACTTCTCTTCTGACCGGATTCTGGAGGAACAACGTACTGTCTCTATCTGCGACATCATCAGTTTATCAATATCAGGAACAGTAGACTTGGATTCTACTTTTGACTTCCTCATTGACCTTCTCTACTGACTTTGACTTTGTTGACTTTGACTTTGACTTGTACGATTCCCATTGACTAATCCTTAGGTACCATCGACGATTACAATAATCGGATATTTAACCTACAAAACAATCTCTAAAATACTTTGTTTGTTTATAATTTTATTAAGTCATCATCAAACTCAAATGGGCCAACAAATTCCCCCTTTTGATGATGACAAACTTATAAACAAACTTTGTTAAAAGAAAGAGTAAACTAATAACTTTGAACATGTTAGAGATCATTCACAAGTTCAAACATATTTAGTAAATTAAATCATTACAAGTAATTTACCAAATTCTAAGGCAAGCATATTACTCTAAAGTATTTTTGACGAAAATCATGTGATTAAGCATGACTTCAAATTTTTCAATTTTAAAATAAAACATGAAACAAAACATAAACATAAATATCAAAAACGTATAAACCAAAAAACATAATAATTAAGAAACTTAAAGACATAAAATGAAAAATTAAGAAGCACAACAAGTCAAGTAATTCTAATTAAGTAATTCAAGACAATTAAGTAAGTCAAGAAAATTATGAGTTGTATGAATCAAAGATAAACAAAGTGATATTCAATATAACTCATGTCAAACAACAATTAACCAATTGATCCATATAAACCAAACATAATCAAAACAGTAAGTCAACATACTCTTGTTGGCTATGGCTACTCTTCCCCCTTGAATATAACAAACAGTAAGTTATCAAACTAAGTGTTATGATGTAAACCAAGAATATAGAATCAATTATCCAAAGAATTCAATTATCCAAAGAATAAGCAAAAACGTAAGCATTCACAAGCATTCACAAAAGTTTGTTTGCTACTCTTCCCCCTTTTGGCATCAATCAAAAAGTAGGGATATGAATCAAAGCACAGCTCTAAGGCAAGCGTTAGACAAATTAAGATAGTAAGCAGCAAACTAAGAAAATAAATGCCCAAACATAAATCGAGAAAGCATGCAAGTAAACATATTAGACCATGGGATAATAGGGAATAAGGATGAAATAAAGGATTAGATTTAGTGGGTTAGTAGCATAAGCATAAAAGAAATAGTCTTGTACCCCAGCAGGTACTAAAAAAGCAAAAGAAAAACATTGTTTAGAGAATTACAAATAAAATGGGCCAACCAATCATCAAATTTTTTAATCGAAAATAGAAGCAGGAGGGATCAGGCAGCAGTCTCTTCATCAACAAATTCAGTTTGAACCTCCACTGTGTCGAGCTTTGCACCAAGACGTGTTTCCATGTCGGTGAGTTGCTCAGCAATGGTGGATAGGGAGGCACGAACTTCACTTTGGAAAGCACAAAGTTGAGACTGCAGGACATCAAATTTACCAAGTATAAGATCAATAGGAGTTGGAGGAGAGGGTGAGTCATCCCTAGCAAAACCAGTAGGTGTAGGTGAAGTGGGAATTGGTGATGGTGGTGATGATGGAATGTCAACTGGTGTGGGTGAGGCTGGTTTTGGTGAAGGTGGGGCATCGTCAGTTTGTTTGGTAGGGTGACTGGACATAGCTTCATCCTTACCAACCTTAGCTTTTGAAGCAAGCCTCCTACTCTTCCTTGGAGTGATTTTAGAATCCTCCTTAATGGGCTTAGAGACCTCCTCATCACTTGAACTTGAGTCAACCTCCTCAAGTTCCTCCTGCGAAGCTTCCCCCTCAGAAGGAGCTTCCTCCTTATCCTTATTCACCTCTGCCTCTTTAGCACTAGCAGAGGGAACAGCACCTTGATCCTCCTTTTTCTTTTCTTTCTTTTCTTCTTCCTCAACCTCCTCTTCATTCTCAACTTCTTCTTCATCAGACACGACCTCCTCAACATCTATGAGGTCCTCTAAAATTCCTTTTTCATTGACAATTAAATGCAAATTTTTAAGGCACTTAGCGCCTATTTGATTGTTTGCGGACATCGGGAAATGAAGACCCTCAAGCGGTACACCAAACTTCTTAAAAATACATGTTAACAACTCTCCATAACCAATCATAAGACCCTTCTCAACACACTCAGATAAGTGAGACACCATCAAGGACGAAAAATTTATTTTAATATGGTTAGCCATGCAGTAGATCAACGTAGCATCGCGTAAATTTACTTCACTCCGCTTAGAGTTGCGGGGCAAAATAAATCTACGAGCGATGTTGTACAGCAATTTGTGTAATGGGGACAACGACATGTGACTAAATCTTCTCTTTTCCTCCTGACCAAGAAATTTTAAGACTGTTTTCTCAGTAATACCCGAAAAAAACAATTTTTGACCCTACAAAGTAAGTGTCAAAACCAACTGTAGGAACCTCAAACCATTCGCCAATCATCAAACTACTAAACTCAATTTTAATTTCTTTAACAACACTGGAGCAGACACCATTTTCTATAGAAAAGTTTTTAATAAACTCACGCATCAAATTGGGGTATATGTGGTTGCATGAGTAATCGTACATAAGCTTTTCCCAACCCTGATTTTCTAAAATGGCATGAAATTGGGGAAAGAAGGTAGAATCATACCAATATTTGTCAAGTCCAAAGCCGACTGACATCTCCTTTGCTACCTCTTCCGCACTATCAGGATCTATGCGCTTGCTCCGTTTAGGTGGTTTGGATGAAGAAGCACTTTTAGGGGTTCCACGGTTTTGTTTTTCACCGGCATGCTTGGATTGTTTTGGTGTATTGGTCTTGGATGGTTCTTGTGAGGATGAAGGTGGAATGTCAGGATATATCACTTGTAATGGTTTGGGTTGTGTTGATTTCGGTATTTTCTTGCTTGAAGATGAGGATTTTGGAGTTTTCATGATGAAGGTGAGAGAAATTAGGGATTTGAGAAGGGGGAGTGTGTTTAATGGTTGACGGTTTGGCAAAAGTAGTACAAGTAAGGTAGATGTGAGTGATGGATGGGACAAATGAGTGTAAGGGTTATAAAGGTGTGAAGTGACGGTTATGAAAAGAAAGTACTACTTCTTGAAACGGTTTTAGTGTATGAACCGTGTGAGGTAACGAAAAGTTTACGTGAAAGTTCGTTGAATATGTCGATTTAGATAACTACTTTCCGAAACACCTCGATGATCCGTCTTCCATTTCATAAAATGATGTTGGTTCACCGAAAAGAAAATAAAATAAAGAAAATGCTGGAATTTGTGGAAAATAAAATATTTTTGTGATTTTTTAAAATAATTTATAATATGTGGGTAATAAAATATATAATATAAAATAAGTTATGCTACTTGGTCTAATTAGTTCAAACATGCAAGCAATCAAGATAAAGTTTAAGACATAAATTTAAATAGAAGCATACCCAAATCTCGCAATGATTGAATGAACAATCTTGGTTGTTGTGGTTGATTGAACCCTTCCGATTTTTCAAGATGTTTTGAGGAGGAATACTAGCAATTAAACGTTAGTGAAGCTTGATCATACCTAGCTCCAACCTCATCTTTTCAAATTGTTCTCTTGGAAGCGGTTTGGTCATAATATCTGCAACTTGTTCACTAGTATTGACATGTTTAACAATAATATTTTTATGCTCTACGTTATCCTTAAGGAAATGATGTCTAATATGAATATGTTTAACTCTAGAATGATGCACCGGATCTTTAGAAATACAAATAGCACTAGTATTATCACAATAAATAGGAACACATTCAAATTTAATACCAAAATCTCTTAGCTGTTGTTTAATCCAGAGCATTTGGGAACAGCAGGCTGCTGCTGCTACATATTCAGCTTCTGCCGTGGATAAAGCTACTGTGTTCTGTTTCTTGGAACTCCACGATACCAAACAAGATCCAAGAAACTGTACCATTCCTGAAGTGCTTTTTCTATTTACAAGATCACCTGCGTAATCTGCATCACTATACCCTTTCAAGTCATAGACATCACTTTTAGGATAAAATAAGGATAAGTCATCTGTTCCCTTTAGATATCTAAGAATTCTTTTAACTGCCGTATGATGTGATTCTTTAGGATTTGATTGAAATCTAGCACACAAGCCAACACTAAAGGATATATCGGGTCTACTAGCCGTTAGATATAGTAGTGATCCTATCATGCCTCTATACATCGTTTGATCAACATTAATTCCGTTAGAGTCTTCATCTGACCTAATGTTAGTGGCCATGGGTGTATGGTTTGTCTTAGCACTATCTAGTCCATATTTCTTTATAAGTTCTTTTATATATTTTTGTTGATGAATAAAGATACCGTTAGCAGTTTGTTTAATTTGCAAACCAAGGAAGAAATTTAATTCTCCCATCATACTCATTTCAAATTCATTACTCATTAGGTCAGCAAATTCCTTACATAACGATTCATTTGTAGCACCAAAAATAATATCATCAACATATATTTGAACAACTAATATATTTGAACCTTTATTCTTAAAGAATAAGGTTTTATCAATTTTACCACGTATGAACTTATTTTCAATCAAAAACTTAGATAATCTCTCGTACCATTGTCTAGGTGCCTGTTTTAGCCCATAAAGAGCTTTATCAAGCTTGTAGACGTGATCCGGAGAAATTGGGTTTTCAAAGCCAGGTGGTTGTTCCACATATACATCTTCTTCTAAAAACCCATTTAAGAATGCACATTTTACGTCCATTTGATATAATTTAAAATTCATGAATGCAGCAAATGAAATAAGAATTCTAATAGCTTCTAATCTAGCTACGGGAGCAAAAGTTTCAGTATAGTCAATACCTTCCTGTTGATTATAACCTTTTACCACCAACCTTGCTTTGTTTCTAACGATTATGCCGTGTTCATCCAGCTTGTTCCTGAATACCTATTTAAGTCCAATAATCTTCTTGTTCTTCGGTTTTGCTTCTAAGTGCCACACTTTGTTTCTTTCAAACTCGTTTAATTCATCTTGCATAGCTACCACCCAATCCGAATCTTGCAAAGCTTCTACATGATTCTTGGGTTCCATAGTTGATAGAAAAGCAAAGTGTGCACAAAAGTTTCTCATTTGTCCCCTTGTTTGTGTGCCTTTGTTCATGTCACTTATAATCAATTCTAGTGGATGTGACTTATGATGTTTCCACGGTCTTGGAACAAAGTCTCTTGTGGGGACAGATGTGGAAGCTGGTTCACTGACTTGGTTCTGATTTGGTTCAACTTCAATTCTTTCTTCTTGTGCTTCTGTTTGAATTTCTGGATTAGGAACTGCAGGCTGTTCCTGATCTGCCTGTTGTTCCTGTTCTTGATTTTGTTCAACATTCTGACCTTGTTGTTGTTCTACTGGATCTTGCTCCTTGTGTATGTTTTCATCATCTTCCAGATCCGCAAGACCTATCTTAAAATCACTTGTTTCTTGTTCACTTGTCATAAAGTTAGTCTCATCAAATATAATGTGAACAGATTCTTCAACACACATTGTTTTCTTATTGTAAACTCTATATGCTTTACTATGAGATGAATAGCCAAGAAATACTGCTTCATCACTTCTTTCATCAAATTTACCTAAATTTCGTTTTCCATTAACATGCACAAAACATCAACATCCAAAGACTCGAAAATATGAAATATTAGGTTTAATTCCTTTAAATAATTCGTAGGGGGTCTTAGAAGTGATTGGTCTTATTAAAACTCGGTTTAATATATAACAAGCAGTATTGACGGCTTCGGCCCAAAAATTTCTAGGTAAACCACTAGCAATTAACATAGTTCTAGCCATTTCTTCTAATGTTCTATTCTTACGTTCAACAACACCATTTTGTTGTGGTGTTCTAGGCGCGGAGAAATTATGACTTAAACCATGCTCATTAACAATAATACATAAACTTTGAATTTTCAAATTCTTTACCATGATCCGATCTTATGTGGACTAGTTGATTGTTACTAGATTTCTGAATTTTAGTAGCGAATGCAACAAATTCATCAAAAGCCTCATCTTTGCTAGATAAGAATAAAGTCCATGTAAATCTACTGTAATCATCAACTATAACAAAAACATATCGCTTACCGCTGCGACTTTGGATTCTCATAGGTCCACAAAGATCCATATGAATTAATTCAAGTGGTTTTGATGTGGTCACGACATTTTTAGTTTTAAAGGATGACCTTGCATGTTTTCCTTTGGCACAAGGATCACATACTTCATTCTTTTGAAATTTTAGGGACGGTTATCCTCTTACTAGGTCTTTAGTACGTAAAGTATTAAGCAATGAAAAACTAGCATGACCTAATCTTTTATGCCAAAGTAGAGGGTCATCTTCTATAACACTCAGACATGTTAAACTGGTTTTAGGAACAGTGTGCAGGTCCACCACGTAGGTGTTCCCTTTTCTAATTCCTTCCAGAATGATGTCACCTGTGTCGTTCCTAGAAATCATGCACTTTTCAGAAGTAAAGTTTACAGAGTTACCTTTATCACAAAATTGAGAAATACTTAAAAGGTTGTGTTTCAAATTCTCGACCAAAAATACGTTATCTATTGCGTGGGAACTTGACCTTCCTATCTTGCCTTTTGCAATGATTTCACCCTTCATATTGTCGCCAAAGGTCACAGTTCCTCCATCATAGGCTTCTAGTGAGAGAAATTTTGATCTATCGCCTGTCATGTGCTTGGAACAGCCACTGTCGAGATACCATGAGCTGTTCCCCCTCACTAGAACCTGCAAAACGAACTTAGTTGTTAGAAGGTGGAACCCAGCCATCCTTGGGTTCCGTGTCGATTAAACAAGAATTAAATTTCTTAATCCAAACTCTATCGACGTATATTTGGTTCGTTTTGTTGTGCTGTTCCCTTTTTAAACATTGATGTTTCAGGTGCCCGGTTTTGCCACAAAAGGAACAGACTTTGTTACTTGGGAGATCAACATAGACCTTTTTCTTTTTGTCATTTTTATCATATCCTAGACCTTCGGTTCCTTTAGTTCTAGCATTAAGAATCCATTTGGGAACTTCTCTAGTTTTCCCTTTATCTCTTGAATTTAATTCAAGCTTAAGACGATCGTTTTCTTTTAAGGCGGATTCTAGGTCGGATTTCATTTGAAAGAGTACCCATTGAATTTCTTTCTTAGTCTCATAATCTACTTCCATATCAAATTGCTCTAATTGATTCAATTCAATATTTAACATGATGTTTTCTTCTTTAACTTTTTCTAAGGCTTCTTTTAACATCACATTATTATCAAGCAATTTAAAGAATCGATTTTGCACATCGGATCTAAATGAGTTAAGGTAGGATATTTGGTCTTTACATGCTTTAAGGTCTTTTTCAGTTTTGAGAGTGATGGCGGTTTGTTTTTCTAAATTTTCGTGAGATTCTAAAATCATTTTAATTAATCTATGTTTATCCAATTTAAATAAATAATCAGAAAATGGATCAGGAGACGGTACCTCTTTTCCTTTAGATGTATCGTCATGAGTAGCCATGAGACAGAGGTTAGCTACCTCTTCTTCTTCCATGGGGGCTTCGGTTTCGGCTTCACTTTCGGACTCTCCCCATGCAGCTATCATGGCTTTGCGGAAATCGGTTTTGTTGAAATTTCCCTTTGTTGGTTGTCTTCCTGTTTCTCTTGCTTTCCCTTTAGCTTTCTCGTCCTTCCATAGTGGGCATTCCTTTATGAAGTGCTCAATACTTCCACATTTGTGGCATTCATATGTTTTGGATTTATAAGTTCCTTTTTCTTTGTAGTTTCTTTGATTTTTATATCTGTTGTTCCTGAAGAACTTCTTGAATCTACGTACCAGCATTGCTGCCTCTTCCTCATCAGTTTCTGAATTTTCTTGATCGTCTGCTGTCAAAGCCAAACCTTTGTTCTTGGAACTGTCAGCTGTTCCCAGATGTAATTCATGAGTCATCAGGGAACCAGCCAACTCTTCCGGATTAAACTTTGTAAAATCTTTAGATTCTTGAATGGCTGTGACCTTTGCTCTCCAACGATCATCTTGAGGTAGGCTTCTTAGGATCTTTCGCACTTGTTCATCGGTTGGAATAAGCCTTCCAAGAGAGACCAACTCATTTGTGATGTTCGTAAACCTAGTAAACATTTCTTGAATGCTTTCTTTAGGTTCCATAACAAATCTTTCATATTTGGACATGAGTAAGTCAATCTTGGAACGCTTGACTTCGCTTGTTCCTTCATGGGTAACTTCCAGCAGATCCCAAATTTGTTTTGCTGTTTTGCAACCCATAATGCGATTGTGTTCATTAGGACCAAGCCCACAATGAAGCAATTTAATAGCAAGAGCGTTCATTTCCATCTTTTGAAAATCTTCTTTCTGATATTCCGTGATTGGTTTGGGAACAGTCTCGTTGATGGAGTTGGTAGTAGTTACCTCAAAATCTCCAACTTCGATGACTCTCCAAACTTGATAGTTTTCGGCTTTGATGAAGATCTCCATCCTGTTTTTCCAATAGGTATAGAATTTGCCATCGAACATTGGCGGTCTCTGAGTAGAGTACCCTTCTTCCATACGCTCGTTCATTTTCATCATCTCTAAAATACCAAGATACGGCTCTCAGGGTTTCCTGATTTAATGAGGAACAGGGCTCTGATACCAATTGTAGAAACGTATAGAGACAATGAAGTGTAACAAGAGGGGGGGGGTGAATTGTTACTTGTTCCCTATAGAGTATTTTCGCCCTTTTCTTGCGGAATTTGAATAAAGAAAATACTCAAAACAAAATTAAAAGAAAACTTAAAGAAACACAAAGAATTTAACGTGGGAATAAGAACCACGACCCTCTAGGGATTTCTCTTCTCTAATATTTTATGTAATTCAATTCTTTATTACACAAAATAATTCTCCTTCTCCTTCTCCTTCTCCTTCTCTTCTTGGTTTCTTTCTTGTTCCCTTTCTCGATTCTCCTTCTCTTTCTCTCTTCTCTTTCTCGCTTCTCTTTCTCACTTCCCCCTTAGACTTACCCAAGTCTAATTACAAATTCTCTCAAAAACCCATACAAGATAAATTCTCTAAATTGGATGAACAAACAAAGATAGCACAAGGAAATATTTAGGAATTAATTTTCGGTTTAGAACACTCAATATTTCCTTTTCTTGATTCTTGAATCTCACGAAATTTTGGGCACAATTTTTCGGATATTATTTTTCTCTCAATGTTGATCACCAAATGTTTGTGCCGGTTAGAAAAATGCTTTTATAATCTTTTTAGAACAAGTTATGCCATAAACCCATTATCTAAAGATAAGGGATTAGTGGGCATTGACCGTGAGAAGGAAATAACTTCTTTGGTGGTTATTCAAAGTCAAACCTTGACTCTAGCTAAAAATAGCCATTTTCAAGAGACTTTTTAGGAGTTAGTTATTTTAATTCTTAGATTAATTCCTTGTGCTTTCTTGTTTATTAACCGTACAACAAAACTAAAATATAGAAAAATAAACTCAAGACTTTTTCTAAATTAATTTTGTTGACTTCTCTTCTGACCGGATTCTGGAGGAACAACGTACTGTCTCTATCTGCGACATCATCAGTTTATCAATATCAGGAACAGTAGACTTGGATTCTACTTTTGACTTCCTCATTGACCTTCTCTACTGACTTTGACTTTGTTGACTTTGACTTTGACTTGTACGATTCCCATTGACTAATCCTTAGGTACCATCGACGATTACAATAATCGGATATTTAACCTACAAAACAATCTCTAAAATACTTTGTTTGTTTATAATTTATTAAGTCATCATCAAAACTCAAATGGGCCAACAGGTCTTCAACTTGAAGTTAAGGCGCACAGACTGGCTACGGAAGAGCTCGGCGTCGATTCATATAAGTTGGCGACTTTAGCACGATCTAAAAGAGATCAAGCTCTTTTGACCTCACCGCTATATTCAAGAAAGAGTTGGCCACTCTCAACGACGCAGATTGGGACGCCAAAGAGAAGAGTGAATGGACCCAGCAAGTTGAGTCCGAGCTTGAGGAACGAGTGACTACGATGGACTGGGAAGCTCTTTCCTTCAAAGTCCCTGAAATGCCTGCCACCCCGGAAAGATCTGGTTTTTCAAAGCTGGAGCAGGGATGTATGGATCTTTTCGAGAACCTTATGAGTTATGACTGAGAAGGAGGCGTTCTAGGATTTATCGGCCGAGCTCGGCGCTAAGGAGCCTTTCATCTTTGATATAGAAGAGTTCCTAAGGAGCCTTTCATCTTTGATATAGAAGAGTTGCTTCGGATCCAGCCTGATGTGCTTGTTTTAAAGCACGCTTACCACCCCATTTTTGGGTGTCAAGTCTCGTCATTTTGTATCAATTTGATATATTTCACGTACGAATTCTCCTTGATCTTGTTTTCGAGTGTTTTGAGATTGATTAGGTGATTTTTGGTGATTTTGAGGGCGATTGGCATACATTCGAGACTAAGACATTATTCCCGGAGCTTTACCACGAAAAATCAAGACTGTCCCATGACCCCTGCATAGCTCGTGAAATCGAAAAAAGAATCAAAGTCTTCAAAGAAGGAAACTGCAGCATATTCGGGCGAATGGGAGTTCAGCGCTCAAGAGGAATTTTGCAATTGCCACTGGAAATGCCGAATGCACCATTATTCGGGCGAAGAGCCCCATTCATACGAATATTTCTTGCATTCGGGCAAATGGATCCCACAGAACAAAATTGCTCCAAACCTACTAGAAATGCCGAATGCACCAATATTCGGGCGAAGTAGCAACAATTCGGGCGAATGGCCCTTGGCATTCGGGCGAATGCGACTGTTCTGCGCAGCTGTTTTTATTATTCATTTTAGCCTTCGAGGGCCCTTTTGTAATTCCGTAGCACTCTTATTACAATTTACAAAACGTTATAAGATATTACAATTTATTTTTAAATATCTAATTTACATTATGATTTTCAAAAAGAAGTCCACACCGCGCACTTAACACATAACACAAGAATGCATCATCTCCACAGCAGAGTTAACTTGAAAATGGATCTACGGATAGGGCCCATCAAAGACTGTCAACAATTGAATTATTGAGTAATCCAACAAACTATTACATTTATATACAAGTTATTTACAAACATCTCTGATTCAATCTTTTGCTCATTTGGTATCTCCTTATGAAATATTAGTTTATCAAAATCCAAACTCTTTTAAAAGACCGTTTGGTATCGACATAAATACGGCTAAGAACCTATAGTTCATAGCGAATCAAAACACGGCTATAACTTTACAAGTTAATAGCGAAAGTCAAAATACGGCTATTACTTTACAAGTAAATAGCGAACTCAAAATATGACAAATGAATAATATGAATTCATTGCGAAACAAACAAAACTTTATATACCAAACGTATTTATTCAAAACTCATATTAAAATAATAATATAACAGCACTTTAAAACGTGGGAATATATGGATCGTCAGGAAATAAGCTTGATCTAAATCCTGAGAATACGGGTGATCGTCATCACTGAAATACGGTTCTTGCAAGAACGAAACGGGATCGGGGGCTCGAGACTGATCCGAAAAGCATTACCTATTATCAAGCTATAGGATTTTACAATAATCCAGATACGAATATCCGTTGCCAATTCCCAAAAACAGACATTTTTCAATGTCGAACATTCCAATATAAAACGAAACAATAATCACTTGATTTTCTTTAAAATCAATAATCATAACCCATTTTCATAGTACAATAATTTAATGCTCATATTAATAAAGCTATGAACATACAAAACATAATTTTGATCAAGGATTAAAACCAAGGTCAAACCAAGTCAAACTCCAAAGTTTCGAACACCAAAAAATTATACGATTTTGCTCAAATATCATTACCAGTAAGGCAATAATACCACACGTTATAAAACATAACTTGAACTTTGAAATACTTATATTAAATTTAAAAGATAATAGTGTTTGTAGGATTACCTTTCTACGCCATGAATAGCAATCAATAATTAAAATATCAATCAATAAAGAAAGAATAATAACCATAATTTGATCTCAAGTATCCAACAAATAACCTTAAACATTAAATCAAAAGAATACCCAATTTGTTTCATAACATTTTTACGGCCCGTTTGGTTAGTGGTACTAAATGGTGGTAATGAGAATGATTTATAGTGTAAAATTTCATTAAAAAATCCATATCATTCCCATGGTAATGAAACTTTGATCACAAAAAAGTTTTTTTATATACAAATTTTCATTACTACCTAATACCACCTCTCCCAATGGCAATGCATTGGAATGAATTCTATGAAGAAAATGAGATGAATGAAGTTCGACAAACATGGCCGTCAAGGTAGACAAGAGATTTTTCAACTAAAATTACACTAATTTTTCATTCTCATTACCATCGTTTATGACCACCTACCAAACGGGTCGTTAATCCTACTTTAAGAATCCCGTATTAGTATCATAACAGGACACCTGTTAGTATTTTGGTCATAACTTCCTCATTCAAACTCGTATAGAGGCGATTCAAGTGGCTATGCAACCATGACTCAGAGCTCTACAATTTTTATGAAGACACTAAATCCCACACACAATCCGAGCTGCCCCAAAAATGCCAAAACAGAATGCTAATTCTCGAATTTATTGACAGCCTGTTAGTATTTCACTATATTGAACATAACTCTTTCATACGAACTCATATTGGGGTGATTCAAGTATCTACGCGACCGCGACTCGAAGCTTTACAAATCTCACGGAGACACCAGAATCAAGAAACGACTCTAACTATCCCAAAAACTGTCAAACATAACTGGACAGAAACTTGCTCAATAACCAGTACCTTTCTTTCAACTATGAACATGAATCAACAACAATTTGACACTTTTTTTTTACTGTAAAAGGCGGCTAAGCATTGCATTTCACAAAATCGGAAAACAAAGCATCTTTTACAAAAGAAGGAGCACTATCCTCCCATAAATCTACACTAACCCCATGGGCAGCCCATTGCGCTAATCGATGAGCTACGCCATTACAAGAACGGGGGCCAAAACTAAAAGATAATGACTGAAATTTAGAGATGAAATTTAAACAATTATCGATAATCGATTGCACATGGAAGCTTCGTTGACTAGACCCATTTAGGGAATCTATGATGTTCTTGCAATCCCCTTCTACCAAAATGCAAGACCAACCTCGATCCTCGACACAAGATAAAGCCCATAACAGGGCACGGGCTTCCAATTTAATTTGACACTTAAAATTACTTTTCAACATTCAATTCATGCTTAAATAGATTAGTTTGTGAGTTACCTTTGAGAAAATTCTTCTAAACACTTTGTAATTCACCTAAAATCAAAAATCTAGTTTACAAATCCAACCAAAAAGAGCCTCTACCAAAAGAACCTAACAATTATACATATAAATGTTAAATTAATGGTTCTATTAACCTTTAAAATCAACATACAAATAAAAGGAGGAAGATGAATATGAACTCACTATTACTAGTGATGGCCACGGTCCGGGTTGGGCCGGTTCCGTTCCGGTTCCACCCGGTTCCGGTTCCATTTGGAACCTGACCCAGACGTTTCCGGTTCCGGTTCCGGTTCCGGTCGGTTCCAACCGGTTCCTTGGCGGTTCATGAGACGGTTCCGGCGGTCCCAATTCTCGGGCCGGGTGGGTCGGACCATTGGTTCCATTCTTATTTTTCCTTTATTTTTAATAAAAAATACTATAATAATGCGTACGAACCTTCGTCGATTACTTGATTATTAGCAAAATGCATTGGTTGTCATCGTTATTAAAATATTTACTAAAAAGAACGAAAAAAATAAATTAATAAGAAACGAATCAACGATAAAGATCATAAAAAAAAAAAGGGGGAGAGAATGGACTTGAACCTAGTATCCCGAAGGAATACTAAGCTGCCTACGTATCCCGAAGGAATCAAAGTCCACGTAGTTCTTTGACATACCTTTTTTTAGTAGTGGTTGAATGTCGTATTGTCGTGGTCCGATATTCTGTTGTCGCGATCCTACTCGTCATCGTCATCTGGTTGGTTGGATGCTCCCGCCGACTCTCCTCCCGACGATGATGCAGACGTATCCATCAGCATCCATGGATCATCTTCGTCTTGATCATCATCGTTCCTTTCTCCTTGCATTCGGACCTCCGCCTGATCCCAATCTTTTTTGCAAACACATATTTGAATGCTATGTGGTGCAAGACGAGATCTCTTTTTATCCAAAACTCTTTTACCTGCACTAAAAGCCGACTCCAACGCAACAGTAAAAGCAGGAATTGCAAGGATATCCTTTGCAATTCGCGATAATATAGGGTATTTTGTTGCTTTTTCTCTCCACCATTCTAAAATATTATAATTACTTAGTTCGATTTCAAAATGATGTTTAAGGTAGTTATCTAATTCTAAATATGTAGCGGAGGAGGAGGAAGAAGATGATCCTAGAAAAGTATCATCGTGACTCCTTATATTAGCGATTACGGAATTATAATAATCGGGACGTGCCGAGACGCTAGCACGCCTAGACGTATCGCGGCTCGGGTTATATATAGTAGCATAATGGTCATAAAGGTCTGATAAAAGTTTTTTACAATTGCCTACATAATTATGTACATCAGTAGACGGGCGATTTAGTGCTTGATAATAAAATCCTATTACTTTAGTTAGGACTTCCGTCTTAAAACATGGATCTAAAAGTGTCGCTATGCCATAAATGTAAGGGAAATCGGTAAAATAAGTTTTCCACTTATCCATCATTTCTGCAAGAATCGGCTTCAAAACAACGTTAGTATCTTCATAAGAACATGAATGCAGATGATAAAAAACAATAACACATTCACTTATTACTAAGTGAACGTTTGGTTCGTATACATAAGAAAATATCTTAGTTGCGTGGACATACGCTTCTAGTAATTTTTGTACTCCTATAGCTAAGTCCCAAGTATCATCACTTATACTGCTATCCGTAAACTCACTATATAGTTGTGTTATGACGGGGCGATATAAGATCGCCTTTTTTAATAAATCGTGGGTCGAACCCCATCGTGTAGGAGTGTCTAAAGCCCAATATACTTTTTTAAGATTATATTGGGCACATAATTGTTTATATCTTCATTTAATGTGTCCTAATCTAAGCCATTTGACTATATCTCTAAAGGGACCAAATAAATCACTTAAACTTTTGATACCTGCTTGACAAGATAAATTTACAATGTGAGCACAACAACGTACATGTAATAAACTACCTCCTAATATACTAGTAAAAGCGGGTTCATTATATAAAAGTTCCATGCATTTTATATTTGCGGAAGCATTATCAGTAGAACAACTAAATATTTTATCCAATAAGTTCCATTCTCTACAAATTTCCACTAATCTATATTTAATGTTTTCGCCCGTATGTATTTCGGGCATTAACTTGAAGGCGATTATTCTTTTTTGAATAGACCAATTACGGTCTATCCAATGTGCTGTTACACACATATATGGTTCTAAATGTGGGGAAGCTGACCAAATATCGGTCGTTAAGCTAACTCTACCGTTAAAAGTTTTAAACATTTGTACTAACTCATATCTTTTTGATTCATATAATTTAATGGTTCGTCTTTTAAGGGTATTCCTAGGGATTGCTCTAAATTGCGGTTGTAAACATTTCCTATTGAAATATTCTAATCTATGACTTTCACCATGTATAAAGGGCAATTTATCACCAATAACATATTTAGAAAACTCATCGATCATTTCATTACGATCATATCTAAAAGTGTAACACCCCGGCCCAACGGACCGCCGGTGACTACTCATGAAGACTGTAGACTAGCCCCACACACCAACACAAGTCTTTCCAGCGCACTTTGGCCTCACTCGTGCGCACCCGGAAAACTTCCCAGGAGGTCACCCATCCTAAGATTGCTCTCCACCAAGCACGCTTAACTGTGGAGTTCTTAGTAAATGGGCTCCCTAGAAAAGAAGATGCACCTTGTTGATATGAGTAGTCTATCAATCTTTTTTTCAAGCTAAATCTGGGGTATCACAAAAAGGCATACCTCCGGGTCCGCCGGGGAAGTCCGTTGCCCATTGTTGTTGTCCGCTTCCGCTTGTTGTCCCGCTGCCGCTTGCTGTATGTGTTTCTTTTGTGATTCCATGTTTTTTTGCCAAATGTTTGTTGAAAGATCTCGTACCACCACCTAACACGTATTCACAAAACACAATAAATGAATATTTAATACATTCTAATATTTAATATCATTTATAAAAAGTTAAAACTTAAAAAGTATTTACCTTTGGTGAAATTGTAAGAAACTGAGGGCTTTACTCCTTGGCTTTCACAAATTTGACAAGTACATAAGAACACATCCGGGTTGTCGGTTGGTTCTTTTGTAAAATACGACCAAACATGTGAAACAACTTTACCACTAGGAGGTGGCATTGCCGGAAAAGGTTGTCTTACTAGTTCATTTTTCATCTAAATATAAATATAAAAACATTATTAAAATAAATAATAATTTAAAATTCAATCAATTTGTAGAATAAAATTAGAAAACTAACCGATACTTTGAAAATCCTCTTGTTGTGGATTTTGTGGTGTTTGTTCTTCTTGTGTTTCTTCTTCATCTTCAATTTCTATTTCTTTTTCAACATATTCCGCATACTCATGTAATTCTCGGTCGTAAGGCTCGTACCCTTCTGGATAAGTCGGTTCGTAATTACTAACCGAAGGTGTTGTTGATATTGATGGAGTTGAGATTGCCTTTCTTTTGGAGCTAGAAGAAGAACCCCCCAAAGATTTTGCCACTTTAGTGACTTTTTTAGTGGCTTTTTTCAAGAATGAAGACATGATTATATTTAAGAAATAATTAAGAACTAATTAAGAACTAATTAGATGACTAATTAAGAACTAATTAAGAAATAATTAAGAAATAATTAAGAAATAATTAGAAGACTAATTATGTAATTAAGAGAATAATTGCGTAATTAAGTAATTAAGTAGAGAGAGTAAGTAGAGAGAGAAGGAGAAGAGATGAGTTGTGAATTGGAATGGTTGAAAGTGATGGGTATTTACAGAGGAATGGGTAACGGCTAGTTTGACCAAAAAAAACGGCTAGTTTGACCAAGTCTGTGGAACTGTTGGGCCGTTGGAACCGTGCGGTTCCGGTTCCGGTTCCATGGAACCGTTGGGCCGGTTGAACCGTTCCGGTCCGGTTCTGCGGTTCTAACCGGTTCCTTTGAACCGTTGGGCCGGTTGAACCGGTTCGGACCGGGTGAACCGGTCCGCGGTTCTTTGGTCCGGTTTTTTTGTTTTTTACGGCGGTTCCACGGTTCCGGCAATTTTTTTTCCGGCGGGTCCACGGTTTCGCGGTTCGGGACCGGTTCGGTTCCGGGCCAACCCGGACCGTGGCCATCACTAACTATTACTAAAAGATGGTGGAGAGGAGGTTCTACTTGATTTCTTCAATCCTAGAATTCTCTAATTTCCAGAACAATCTCAATTAACTTCTACTTGCTCAAGAAATCATATTACAAACTCTAACTGTTGCTGATTAGTATGCTGAGATTCTGTTTTAATTCATTACGTTCATGGATTTGTGAGGTAATAGAAGACAAATTTCAGAAATTTGGGTTGGTTTTATGCATCAAAAGGAATGAAACTTAGTACTTTACTTTGAAGAAGAAGATATGGAAAAGTGATGGGTTTTGCTTGTCCTGTTTCTTACTTAAGGTAGAAATCTTTATGGGTGAGTCATAAAATGGTTGAGTAAACCGTGGCACTTAAGGAGAGATTTTGGCTACTCATACTTATTAAGTTCTTATATGTATGAGGTGTATAAAAATATCCATATTTTTCATCGTATAATTTAATTTGTCCCAAATCTAATACAACTGATATCCTCAAATAATAAAATATTATTTCGAGTCCCAATAAAATAACATATTTAAAATTAAATAACCCAAATTAACTTAATTAATTACTATTAATTAAGCCGCTAATATAGGGGCTATCTCAAGACTATTCTATCTTTAACCCTAAAACATTCTCTAAAGTAGCCTAATTTCTTAGCTTTCCTTTCTCTAGTTTCCAAAACCCTAGATTTTACTTCTCTAGTTTGATATTTCTCCTAAATCAATCAAGTCATTAGCTTTTGGATGTATCTCTTTGCTACTCTTTTGGATGATATCTTCTACACATTTTGAGATTTTATTTATGATATGAGTATCTTTTTCTTATTAATTCCTAGAGTCATTTAATATTGTTGGTAGTTAGCTTTTAATGCTATTTATGATTCTTTCCTCCTTCTGGTGATTGTGTATTTGGATTTGTTTGAATATCTAGTTTAGGGTTACTACTTTTATGTGCTTGATTCCCTTGTTTTCTTTACTATTACCTACTCTAGCTTTTATTGTTCATATAGAAGTCTTTATGTCTAGTTTCTTGTTCTTGTGGAATATTCTCTTTAGTTTTTCATTCATGATATGTGAGTAGTTCCCTAGGGTTTGATTGGTGAAACCCTAGAGTTGGAACCCCTTATTCATGAGTTAGGGTTTAGTTGAAACCTACTCAATCATCATAGTGATTCACTTTAAATCTTGTCTTGCCACTCCCAAGGAGACATAAGGCGATTATAGGTCGTTCGACTAGTCTTAGAATCATCAACTTCCTCTCATCGTTGAATTCATTATGTAAAACTGTCATTTTTTATCATGGCTGGTTATGAAACTGCTTTCATGATAGTTGGTAGTTACCTTTAGCCTATATTTCTTTCGTGATTTGGTTATAAATGAGATGATCCCCCGAACTCGAAGGCATGTAGGAAAACACTTATTGTTTGATGAGGATGTAATAACTAGGGGTGTTCATTACCGGGTACCCGGCTAATCGGGTACCCGGAAAGCCGGGTACCCGGTTAGTCAGGTACCTTTTTTGCCGGCCCGTGTCCCGGCCCATTTATTCCGGGTACCCGGTTAGCGGGTACCCAGATATGACGGGTCGGGACACCGAGTACCCGGCTATTATTTATGATTAATTTTCAGATTTAATTATACTTTTTAAGATTGAATTCCGGGCATATTTAGGCAATATTTGAGAATAATTTTTCTATTTCTAAGATCAAAGCTTGAATTTATGGTGAAATCAGCATCGCAAGACTCAATTAAATGGTATTGCGAGGTAGTCTGGTCATTATTCAAAGGTCATATACTGTAAATAGTGGGGTAAACTTTAAGAAGAAAAAAACAACAGGTGAGCTATAGATTTAACAAAGAGTATCATAAATATATGATAAACTAAAGATGATCCAGCTTATGACAATGTCCAAACACTTGATCGATCAATACAGTAAAAAACTGAAAATAATCCCAATCAAGTACCAAAAAAAATTAAAAGCACCACTGTTTTTAGTGATTGTGATATCTAAAATATATGAGGGAATCATAATTGAAAATCAGCTTCTACCCTTCACCAAAAAAAGGTGTAAAATTTGATTGATGATACAGTATAGAAAGGCCACAAAATCCCCTCTTAAGTCAATAGCTCCTAAAATAGAAACTACCAATACGAATCAGAAACTCATAATTAGCTTGGCAATATAAATCATGAGTGTATTTTCATCACACCAACAACCAGAAAACTTTAGAGATATATTAGGATCGCATATGGCTCTAGTTACCGGGTAATGGAGTGTGGAGGATAAGGTTTTCAATTTGTACTTGGATAGTGACATGGGTAAAGTTTTCAATTGAAGAAAGTAACCATAAAAATAATGAGTATTTATATTAAGATAGTTACCGGGTATTTAGCGGGTACCCGGATCAAATTTATTTCGGCCCATGACCCGACCCGGTTAAGGCGGGTCGGGTACCCGACCCGTAATTTTCAAATTTTTTTATTTTTTGACCCGCCATTAAGGAGGCGGGTCGGCGGGTCAGCGGGTCGGGTCGGGCGGGTCGGGTACTTTTGAACACCCCTAGTAATAACTGAGAACAATTTCAAGCCAATTTCCACTTATTAGTTTTGGTTCTTGATGATAGAAATCATTAGATATACACATGTTGTGAAAAAGTAGTTGAGCAAATCCAATCAGTCAGCCAGTTATTGAATGTGCAAATGATGTTGAAGCATATTGTATAAATATGAATATTATTTTATTGGTCTATTCGGTTTGATGCACCTTCGAAAGGATTATTAGATTCGTACAACGTTTCCAAATCAACTTCATCTAACTAAAAATTCGGTCCCAATGTTGAAGTTCGGTTTGATGCATTATCTAAAGGATTAGATGACCTGTAGAAGGTTTCCAAACTAGCTTCAATAAAGAGGTTTCGATCTAAAAAATCAGTCCAAATATTGCCCAATTCAATGTATTAGTTGTATCCGGGTACGATCTGACAGTGGTTCAAACTATCTATATCGGATCCCCCAAAAATATCTACAGTGACGACTGCGTTGACTGGATCTGGGTATGATCTGGCAATGGTACAAACAATCTACATCGGATCTCTAGAAAACTACCAACATTCAATGTAATGGTTGGATCCAACTATGATCTAATAGTGGATCAAACTCTCTACATCAGATCCCCGAAAAACAACCTAATACATTGACTGTATTTGCTGGATCCGGGTATGATCTGATAATGGTTCAACCCATCCACCCGTGAAAGAACAATCTTTTGTGACTCGATACATGGAGCAAAATCATCACTATCACCTTCTAATGAAATGCTACATAAAGGATGCAAATCTTTGACTAGTATTGTCAAGTGAAGAATATATTGTATCATCTAATGATCATCATACGCTATTCTTGCTTTTATTCATCAACGTATATCGGGTGTTTCGTATTTGTTGTATTCATGGGTCAACGTCAAACGTGATGAATTATGATATTGGCACATATTAAGTGAATCTTTTATTATATCTACGTGGGAATTCAATACTTCTCCATCATTTTTCTTATTATATTGGGTCTTATTTATATGTGGTTTTCAACGACGACGAATGCATAAAGTCATCCGAGCTTTCACCTAGTTTTAAAGTCATGTTGTTATTCAAGTCCAAAAAACGTGGGCGTTATTTTTCATATTATAAAATCATCTGAGCTTTCACCTAGTATGAAAGTCACAAATATTATTGAAGTCCCAAAACGTGGACTTTATTTGTCACATTATGGAATCATCTAAGCTTTCACTTAGTTTGAAAGTCATATTATTATTTAAGTCCCAAAATGATTCATTTTGGGCAATATTTTCTTAGTATTCATCTTAATTATCAAACTTTCTGTTGGCCCATTTGAGTTTTGATGATGACTTAATAAATTATAAACAAACAAAGTATTTTAGAGATTGTTTTGTAGGTTAAATATCCGATTATTGTAATCGTCGATGGTACCTAAGGATTAGTCAATGGGAATCGTACAAGTCAAAGTCAAAGTCAACAAAGTCAAAGTCAGTAGAGAAGGTCAATGAGGAAGTCAAAAGTAGAATCCAAGTCTACTGTTCCTGATATTGATAAACTGATGATGTCGCAGATAGAGACAGTACGTTGTTCCTCCAGAATCCGGTCAGAAGAGAAGTCAACAAAATTAATTTAGAAAAAGTCTTGAGTTTATTTTTCTATATTTTAGTTTTGTTGTACGGTTAATAAACAAGAAAGCACAAGGAATTAATCTAAGAATTAAAATAACTAACTCCTAAAAAGTCTCTTGAAAATGGCTATTTTTAGCTAGAGTCAAGGTTTGACTTTGAATAACCACCAAGGAAGTTATTTCCTTCTCACGGTAAATGCCCACTAATCCCTTATCTTTAGATAATGGGTTTATGGCATAACTTGCTTTAAAAGATTATAAAAGCATTTTTCTAACCGGCACAAACGTTTTGGTGATCAACATTGAGAGAAAAATAATATCCGAAAAATTGTGCCCAAAATTTCGTGAGATTCAAGAATCAAGAAAAGGAAATATTGAGTGTTCTAAACCGAAAATTAATTCCTAAATATTTCCTTGTGCTATATTTGTTTGTTCATCCAATTTAGAGAATTTATCTTGTATGGGTTTTTGAGAGAATTTGTAATTAGACTTGGGTAAGTCTAAGGGGAAAGTGAGAAAGAGAAGCGAGAAAGAGAAGAGAGAAAGAGAAGGAGAATCGAGAAAGGGAACAAGAAAGAAACCGAGAAGAGAAGGAGAAGGAGAAGGAGAAGGAGAATTATTTTGTGTAATAAAGAATTGAATTACATAAAATATTAGAGAAGAGAAATCCCTAGAGGGTCGTGGTTCTTATTCCCACGTTAAATTCTTTGTGTTTCTTTAAGTTTTCTTTTAATTTTGTTTTGAGTATTTTCTTTATTCAAATTCCGCAAGAAAAGGGCGAAAATACTCTATAGGGAACAAGTAACAATTCACCCCCCCCTCTTGTTACACTTCATTGTCTCTATACGTTTCTACAATTGGTATCAGAGCCCTGTTCCTCATTAAATCAGGAAACCCTGAGAGCCGTATCTTGGTGCTTTAGAGATGATGAAAATGAACGAGCGTATGGAAGAAGGGTACTCTACTCAGAGACAACCAATGTTCGATGGCAAATTCTATACCTATTGGAAAAACAGGATGGAGATCTTCATCAAAGCCGAAAACTATCAAGTTTGGAGAGTCATCGAAGTTGGAGATTTTGAGGTAACTACTACCAACTCCATCAACGAGACTGTTCCCAAACCAATCACGGAATATGAGAAAGAAGATTTTCAAAAGATGGAAATGAACGCTCTTGCTATTAAATTACTTCATTGTGGGCTTGGTCCTAATGAACACAATCGCATTATGGGTTGCAAATCAGCGAAACAAATTTGGGATCTGCTGGAAGTTACCCATGAAGGAACAAGCGAAGTCAAGCGTTCCAAGATTGACAACTCATGTCCAAATATGAAAGATTTGTTATGGAACCTAAAGAAAGCATTCAAGAAATGTTTACTAGGTTTACGAACATCACAAATGAGTTAGTCTCTCTTGGAAGGCTTATTCCAACCGATGAACAAGTGCGAAAGATCCTAATAAGCCTACCTCAAGATGATCGTTGGAGAGCAAAAGTCACAGCCATTCAAGAATCTAAAGATTTTACAAAGTTTAATCTGGAAGAGTTGGCTGGTTCCCTGATGACTCATGAATTACATCTGGGAACAGCTGACAGTTCATGGAACAAAGGTTTGGCTCTGACAGCAGACGATCAAGAAAATTCAGAAACTGATGAGGAAGAGGCAGCAATGCTGGTACGTAGATTCAAGAAGTTCTTCAGGAACAACAGATATAAAAATCAAAGAAACTACAAAGAAAAAGGAACTTCTAAATCCAAAACATATGAATGCCACAAATGTGGAAGTACCGAGCACTTCATAAAGGAATGCCCACTATGGAAGGACGAGAAAGCTAAAGGGAAAGCAAGAGAAACAGGAAGACAACCAACAAAGGGAAATTTCAACAAAACCGATTTCCGCAAAGCCATGATAGCTGCATGGGGAGAGTCCGAAAGTGAAGCCGAAACCGAAGCCCCCGTGGAAGAAGAAGAGGTAGCTAACCTCTGTCTAATGGCTACTCATGACGATACATCTAAAGGAAAAGAGGTACTGTCTCCTGATCCATTTTCTGATTATTTATTTAAATTGGATAAACATAGATTAATTAAAATGATTTTAGAATCTCACGAAAATTTAGAAAAACAAACCGCCATCACTCTCAAAACTGAAAAAGACCTTAAAGCATGTAAAGACCAAATATCCTACCTTAACTCATTTAGATCCGATGTGCAAAATCGATTCTTTAAATTGCTTGATAATAATGTGATGTTAAAAGAAGCCTTAGAAAAAGTTAAAGAAGAAAACATCATGTTAAATATTGAATTGAATCAATTAGAGCAATTTGATATGGAAGTAGATTATGAGACTAAGAAAGAAATTCAATGGGTACTCTTTCAAATGAAATCCGACCTAGAATCCGCCTTAAAAGAAAACGATCGTCTTAAGCTTGAATTAAATTCAAGAGATAAAGGGAAAACTAGAGAAGTTCCCAAATGGATTCTTAATGCTAGAACTAAAGGAACCGAAGGTCTAGGATATGATAAAAATGACAAAAAGAAAAAGGTCTATGTTGATCTCCCAAGTAACAAAGTCTGTTCCTTTTGTGGCAAAACCGGGCACCTGAAACATAAATGTTTAAAAAGGGAACAGCACAACAAAACGAACCAAATATACGTCGATAGAGTTTGGATTAAGAAATTTAATTCTTGTTTAATCGACACGGAACCCAAGGATGGCTGGGTTCCACCTTCTAACAACTAAGTTCGTTTTGCAGGTTCTAGTGAGGGGGAACAGCTCATGGTATCTCGACAGTGGCTGTTCCAAGCACATGACAGGCGATAGATCAAAATTTCTCTCACTAGAAGCCTATGATGGAGGAACTGTGACCTTTGGCGACAATATGAAGGGTGAAATCATTGCAAAAGGCAAGATAGGAAGGTCAAGTTCCCACGCAATAGATAACGTATTTTTGGTCGAGAATTTGAAACACAACCTTTTAAGTATTTCTCAATTTTGTGATAAAGGTAACTCTGTAAACTTTACTTCTGAAAAGTGCATGATTTCTAGGAACGACACAGGTGACATCATTCTGGAAGGAATTAGAAAAGGGAACACCTACGTGGTGGACCTGCACACTGTTCCTAAAACCAGTTTAACATGTCTGCACACCGTCAATACTGCTTGTTATATATTAAACCGAGTTTTAATAAGACCAATCACTTCTAAGACCCCCTACGAATTATTTAAAGGAATTAAACCTAATATTTCATATTTTCGAGTCTTTGGATGTCGATGTTTTGTGCATGTTAATGGAAAACGAAATTTAGGTAAATTTGATGAAAGAAGTGACGAAGCAGTATTTCTTGGCTATTCATCTCATAGTAAAGCATATAGAGTTTACAATAAGAAAACAATGTGTGTTGAAGAATCTGTTCACATTATATTTGATGAGACTAACTTTATGACTAGTGAACAAGAAACAAGTGATTTTAAGATAGGTCTTGCGGATCTGGAAGATGATGAAAATATACACAAGGAGCAAGATCCAGTAGAACAACAACAAGGTCAGAATGTTGATCAAAATCAAGAATTGGAACCACAGGCAGATCAGGAACAGCCTGCAGTTCCTAAGCCAGAAATTCAAACAGAAGCACAAGAAGAAAGAATTGAAGTTGAACCAAATCAGAACCAAGTCAGTGAACCAGCTTCCACATCTGTCCCCACAAGAGACTTTGTTCCAAGACCGTGGAAACATCATAAGTCACATCCACTAGAATTGATTATAAGTGACATGAACAAAGGCACACAAACAAGGGGACAAATGAGAAACTTTTGTGCACACTTTGCTTTTCTATCAACTATGGAACCCAAGAATCATGTAGAAGCTTTGCAAGATTCGGATTGGGTGGTAGCTATGCAAGATGAATTAAACGAGTTTGAAAGAAACAAAGTGTGGCACTTAGAAGCAAAACCGAAGAACAAGAAGATTATTGGACTTAAATGGGTATTCAGGAACAAGCTGGATGAACACGGCATAATCGTTAGAAACAAAGCAAGGTTGGTGGTAAAAGGTTATAATCAACAGGAAGGTATTGACTATACTGAAACTTTTGCTCCCGTAGCTAGATTAGAAGCTATTAGAATTCTTATTTCATTTGCTGCATTCATGAATTTTAAATTATATCAAATGGACGTAAAATGTGCATTCTTAAATGGGTTTTTAGAAGAAGATGTATATGTGGAACAACCACCTGGCTTTGAAAACCCAATTTCTCCGGATCACGTCTACAAGCTTGATAAAGCTCTTTATGGGCTAAAACAGGCACCTAGACAATGGTACGAGAGATTATCTAAGTTTTTGATTGAAAATAAGTTCATACGTGGTAAAATTGATAAAACCTTATTCTTTAAGAATAAAGGTTCAAATATATTAGTTGTTCAAATATATGTTGATGATATTATTTTTGGTGCTACAAATGAATCGTTATGTAAGGAATTTGCTGACCTAATGAGTAATGAATTTGAAATGAGTATGATGGGAGAATTAAATTTCTTCCTTGGTTTGCAAATTAAACAAACTGCTAACGGTATCTTTATTCATCAACAAAAATATATAAAAGAACTTATAAAGAAATATGGACTAGATAGTGCTAAGACAAACCATACACCCATGGCCACTAACATTAGGTTAGATGAAGACTCTAACGGAATTAATGTTGATCAAACGATGTATAGAGGCATGATAGGATCACTACTATATCTAACGGCTAGTAGACCCGATATATCCTTTAGTGTTGGCTTGTGTGCTAGATTTCAATCAAATCCTAAAGAATCACATCATACGGCAGTTAAAAGAATTCTTAGATATCTAAAGGGAACAGATGACTTATCCTTATTTTATCCTAAAAGTGATGTCTATGACTTGAAAGGGTATAGTGATGCAGATTACGCAGGTGATCTTGTAAATAGAAAAAGCACTTCAGGAATGGTACAGTTTCTTGGATCTTGTTTGGTATCGTGGAGTTCCAAGAAACAGAACACAGTAGCTTTATCCACGGCAGAAGCTGAATATGTAGCAGCAGCAGCCTGCTGTTCCCAAATGCTCTGGATTAAACAACAGCTAAGAGATTTTGGTATTAAATTTGAATGTGTTCCTATTTATTGTGATAATACTAGTGCTATTTGTATTTCTAAAGATCCGGTGCATCATTCTAGAGTTAAACATATTCATATTAAACATCATTTCCTTAAGGATAACGTAGAGCATAAAAATATTATTGTTAAACATGTCAATACTAGTGAACAAGTTGCAGATATTATGACCAAACCGCTTCCAAGAGAACAATTTGAAAAGATGAGGTTGGAGCTAGGTATGATCAAGCTTCACTAACGTTTAATTGCTAGTATTCCTCCTCAAAACATCTTGAAAAATCGGAAGGGTTCAATCAACCACAACAACCAAGATTGTTCATTCAATCATTGCGAGATTTGGGTATGCTTCTATTTAAATTTATGTCTTAAACTTTATCTTGATTGCTTGCATGTTTGAACTAATTAGACCAAGTAGCATAACTTATTTTATATTATATATTTTATTACCCACATATTATAAATTATTTTAAAAAATCACAAAAATATTTTATTTTCCACAAATTCCAGCATTTTCTTTATTTTATTTTCTTTTCGGTGAACCAACATCATTTTATGAAATGGAAGACGGATCATCGAGGTGTTTCGGAAAGTAGTTATCTAAATCGACATATTCAACGAACTTTCACGTAAACTTTTCGTTACCTCACACGGTTCATACACTAAAACCGTTTCAAGAAGTAGTACTTTCTTTTCATAACCGTCACTTCACACCTTTATAACCCTTACACTCATTTGTCCCATCCATCACTCACATCTACCTTACTTGTACTACTTTTGCCAAACCGTCAACCATTAAACACACTCCCCCTTCTCAAATCCCTAATTTCTCTCACCTTCATCATGAAAACTCCAAAATCCTCATCTTCAAGCAAGAAAATACCGAAATCAACACAACCCAAACCATTACAAGTGATATATCCTGACATTCCACCTTCATCCTCACAAGAACCATCCAAGACCAATACACCAAAACAATCCATGCATGCCGGTGAAAAACGAAACCGTGGAACCCCTAAAATTGCTTCTTCATCCAAACCAACTAAACGGAGCAAGCGCATAGATCCTGATAGTGCGGAAGAGGTAGCAAAGGAGATGTCAGTCGGCTTTGGACTTGACAAATATTGGTATGATTCTACCTTCTTTCCCCAATTTCATGCCATTTTAGAAAATCAGGGTTGGGAAAAGCTTATGTACGATTACTCATGCAACCACATATACCCCAATTTGATGCGTGAGTTTATTAAAAACTTTTCTATAGAAAATGGTGTCTGCTCCAGTGTTGTTAAAGAAATTAAAATTGAGTTTAGTAGTTTGATGATTGGCGAATGGTTTGAGGTTCCTACAGTTGGTTTTGACACTTACTTTGTAGGGTCAAAAATTGTTTTTTCGGGTATTACTGAGAAAACAGTCTTAAAATTTCTTGGTCAGGAGGAAAAGAGAAGATTTAGTCACATGTCGTTGTCCCCATTACACAAATTGTTGTACAACATCGCTCGTAGATTTATTTTTCCCCGCAACTCTAAGCGGAGTGAAGTAAATTTACGCGATGCTACGTTGATCTATTGCATGGCTAACCATATTAAAATAAATTTTCCGTCCTTGATGGTGTCTCACTTATCTGAGTGTGTTGAGAAGGGTCTTATGATTGGTTATGGAGGGTTGTTAACATGTATTTTTAAGAAGTTCGGTGTACCGCTTGAGGGTCTTCATTTCCTGATGTCCGCAAACAATCAAATAGGCGCTAAGTGCCTTAAAAATTTGCATTTAACTGTCAATGAAAAAGGAATTTTAGAGGACCTCATAGATGTTGAGGAGGTCGTGTCTGATGAAGAAGAAGTTGAGAATGAAGAGGAGGTTGAGGAAGAAGAAAAGAAAGAAAAGAAAAAGGAGGATCAAGGTGCTGTTCCCTCTGCTAGTGCTAAAGAGGCAGAGGTGAATAAGGATAAGGAGGAAGCTCCTTCTGAGGGGGAAGCTTCGCAGGAGGAACTTGAGGAGGTTGACTCAAGTTCAAGTGATGAGGAGGTCTCTAAGCCCATTAAGGAGGATTCTAAAATCACTCCAAGGAAGAGTAGGAGGCTTGCTTCAAAAGCTAAGGTTGGTAAGGATGAAGCTATGTCCAGTCACCCTACCAAACAAACTGACGATGCCCCACCTTCACCAAAACCAGCCTCACCCACACCAGTTGACATTCCATCATCACCACCATCACCAATTCCCACTTCACCTACACCTACTGGTTTTGCTAGGGATGACTCACCCTCTCCTCCAACTCCTATTGATCTTATACTTGGTAAATTTGATGTCCTGCAGTCTCAACTTTGTGCTTTCCAAAGTGAAGTTCGTGCCTCCCTATCCACCATTGCTGAGCAACTCACCGACATGGAAACACGTCTTGGTGCAAAGCTCGACACAGTGGAGGTTCAAACTGAATTTGTTGATGAAGAGACTGCTGCCTGATCCCTCCTGCTTCTATTTTCGATTAAAAAATTTGATGATTGGTTGGCCCATTTTATTTGTAATTCTCTAAACAATGTTTTTCTTTTGCTTTTTTAGTACCTGCTGGGGTACAAGACTATTTCTTTTATGCTTATGCTACTAACCCACTAAATCTAATCCTTTATTTCATCCTTATTCCCTATTATCCCATGGTCTAATATGTTTACTTGCATGCTTTCTCGATTTATGTTTGGGCATTTATTTTCTTAGTTTGCTGCTTACTATCTTAATTTGTCTAACGCTTGCCTTAGAGCTGTGCTTTGATTCATATCCCTACTTTTTGATTGATGCCAAAAGGGGGAAGAGTAGCAAACAAACTTTTGTGAATGCTTGTGAATGCTTACGTTTTTGCTTATTCTTTGGATAATTGAATTCTTTGGATAATTGATTCTATATTCTTGGTTTACATCATAACACTTAGTTTGATAACTTACTGTTTGTTATATTCAAGGGGGAAGAGTAGCCATAGCCAACAAGAGTATGTTGACTTACTGTTTTGATTATGTTTGGTTTATATGGATCAATTGGTTAATTGTTGTTTGACATGAGTTATATTGAATATCACTTTGTTTATCTTTGATTCATACAACTCATAATTTTCTTGACTTACTTAATTGTCTTGAATTACTTAATTAGAATTACTTGACTTGTTGTGCTTCTTAATTTTTCATTTTATGTCTTTAAGTTTCTTAATTATTATGTTTTTGGTTTATACGTTTTTGATATTTATGTTTATGTTTTGTTTCATGTTTTATTTTAAAATTGAAAAATTTGAAGTCATGCTTAATCACATGATTTTCGTCAAAAATACTTTAGAGTAATATGCTTGCCTTAGAATTTGGTAAATTACTTGTAATGATTTAATTTACTAAATATGTTTGAACTTGTGAATGATCTCTAACATGTTCAAAGTTATTAGTTTTACTCTTTCTTTTAACAAAGTTTGTTTATAAGTTTGTCATCATCAAAAAGGGGGAATTTGTTGGCCCATTTGAGTTTTGATGATGACTTAATAAATTATAAACAAACAAAGTATTTTAGAGATTGTTTTGTAGGTTAAATATCCGATTATTGTAATCGTCGATGGTACCTAAGGATTAGTCAATGGGAATCGTACAAGTCAAAGTCAAAGTCAACAAAGTCAAAGTCAGTAGAGAAGGTCAATGAGGAAGTCAAAAGTAGAATCCAAGTCTACTGTTCCTGATATTGATAAACTGATGATGTCGCAGATAGAGACAGTACGTTGTTCCTCCAGAATCCGGTCAGAAGAGAAGTCAACAAAATTAATTTAGAAAAAGTCTTGAGTTTATTTTTCTATATTTTAGTTTTGTTGTACGGTTAATAAACAAGAAAGCACAAGGAATTAATCTAAGAATTAAAATAACTAACTCCTAAAAAGTCTCTTGAAAATGGCTATTTTTAGCTAGAGTCAAGGTTTGACTTTGAATAACCACCAAGGAAGTTATTTCCTTCTCACGGTCAATGCCCACTAATCCCTTATCTTTAGATAATGGGTTTATGGCATAACTTGCTTTAAAAGATTATAAAAGCATTTTTCTAACCGGCACAAACGTTTTGGTGATCAACATTGAGAGAAAAATAATATCCGAAAAATTGTGTCCAAAATTTCGTGAGATTCAAGAATCAAGAAAAGGAAATATTGAGTGTTCTAAACCGAAAATTAATTCCTAAATATTTCCTTGTGCTATCTTTGTTTGTTCATCCAATTTAGAGAATTTATCTTGTATGGGTTTTTGAGAGAATTTGTAATTAGACTTGGGTAAGTCTAAGGGGGAAGTGAGAAAGAGAAGCGAGAAAGAGAAGAGAGAAAGAGAAGGAGAATCGAGAAAGGGAACAAGAAAGAAACCGAGAAGAGAAGGAGAAGGAGAAGGAGAAGGAGAATTATTTTGTGTAATAAAGAATTGAATTACATAAAATATTAGAGAAGAGAAATCCCTAGAGGGTCGTGGTTCTTATTCCCACGTTAAATTCTTTGTGTTTCTTTAAGTTTTCTTTTAATTTTGTTTTGAGTATTTTCTTTATTAAAATTCCGCAAGAAAAGGGCGAAAATACTCTATAGGGAACAAGAAACAATTCACCCCCCCCTCTTGTTACACTTCATTGTCTCTATACGTTTCTACACTTTCACCTTGTTTTAAATTGAGATCCTTGCGAATTTCACCTAGCTTGATAACTCGGACTCGTATTAAGCCCCAAAACGAGTGATTTTGAACGTTATTTGTCAAAGTATTCATAGCGAGTATCACGTAGTTTGATAACTCGATCACTTATTAATCAAGTGGACCTATATCCGATCAGTATTATATTCATCAATAATGTTTTCAAAGGATTCACCTAATTTGATTCCTTATCTAAGTCCCAAGTGATTGAAGTTAAGGCTTGGCGATGCGGACCTATGTCCGATCCAAATATTTATTAAATGCGGACCTATGTCCGATCCAAATATTCATTAAATGCGGACCTATGTCCGATCCGAATATTCATCAATGCTTTCGAAGGATTCATCTCTAGTATGATTCCTTATCTAAGTCCTAGGTGATTGACTGTTGCGCCAAATCATCATATCAGGCTCAAATACCAAATCATCACATCAGGCTAAAATGCCAAATCATCATATCAGACTTAAATGCCAAATTATCATATCAGGCTCAAATCCCAAATCGCTATATTAGGCTCAAAAGCCGAATCTTCATAATAGGATCTGAGGCTGAATCATTAAAAGTAGCCCAAAGGTAAATATTAATTATTCATGGAACTTCAACCAAGTATGGACTCATTGTGGTAATAACTCAAAGTTTATTGTATTTGGACCTTATTACATGGTTTCTTTGGAACATTCAATTGGTCTGCATCACATGTATGATTTTTTTTTTCGCATAAAGATTGATGCCCACGCTACATAAATTTCCCTCCTCTATTACACTTCATGCGTGGGGCTAATGTTAGAGTCAATAATAACACATTTAGTCAAACCCTAACTTCCCCCTTTGTCCACTACTATCACCACTCTTAATCACTTCCTAAAATAACTCCCCATTATTCCCGCATTAATTCAGCATCTAAACTCCATTCTACCATTATAAGTAGATGTTACATACATCATTTGCACCCAACTAAGCTTTGATCTTCCTACCATTACTCCATAAAAATACACCACCTTCTTACTTGCTTTTATACTTAGTCAAATATCCTCCTTTTGATTTGAACTCATCATATAACCGTTAATCTTGCAATCATTAATTATCATCTATTCATTACTTTCGGTTTCCCGTTCTGAATTGAGCGTCAGAGAGGTTTTATGTGAAACCACCCCCGAACAAGGCTAACGTTGTATTGCAGGATTCGAGGTCTCATCAGCGGAAGGATCATAAGCACTTTCATCATATTAACAGTTGTTCCCGATTACACCTATCTCCTAGTATTTTTAAGTGTCTTTTGGACTTTCTCGTTTCACTACCGAAACAAATATGTACTGTTAATTTTAACAAAATGATACAAATAATGCTTATTTGTGTCGTTTGTTGAAATAAAATGTACAATCAAGTATTATCTATATGTTTGTTTTAAACCATCAATACAAATAATGTTTTTTGTGTCATTGGTTATTTTAAAAGTTATAATTAGAGGGTTATAGATGAAATGTTTTCAACTAGGGTTAACCAAAATTAATCAAAACGAAAATCCATTTGTTTTGTTTACATTAACTAAATATTTCTTTGTGAAATCTAAAGAGATAGTTGAGTTTAAGGAGTTTAGTAAAAAGAAGGGGTAAATAAAATTGGAAGTTCATGAATAAAATTTGTAATGGAACCGATAAATTCGATAGGTAATTAATATTATAAATGATAAATATTACATAAAAGTAGGAAAATGAATATACATATCGTTCATTTCAAAAATTCACAATAATTAAAATTAAATACGTTAAAATCATCAAACATGAAGTATAAAAAAAATTTATTACTAAGTCCTCGATAGCATAAATAAATTGTGGTTGCAGCCTGAATCGGAATCTAAAACTAAATCCTGCAACATGCTGCCATCCATAATACGTATGACAGCCGATTGAATCCGTCAACACTAAACGCCAAGCATAACTTCGTATCTAGCTCAAAATACGGAAATAATACACTACATGTACTGGGATTAAGTTTACTTGGGCAAGGGGAAATTCACAAAGAAAACTTGACAGAGGTTTGTGTAGCAATGATTGGCTAAAAAAGTTCCCACAAATGCGACTCCAGGGTCTTAGATAAGGGGCGTCTGACCACAATCCCCTCTTCTGGTCTCTTGAGGATAAGTTAAATTGGGGTCCTAAACCATTTAGATGTTATGATAGTTGGTTCTTACACCCGGATTTTAAGAGTGTGGTGTCGAAGGAATGGAAGGATCTTCCTAACATTGGCCTACCCAATAAATTGAAGGCGATCAAAGCCCCATTGAAATCTTGGAGCAAGGAGAAATTTGGTTCTATGGATAATACTATCCTCAATCTTGAAAAGGTTGTTCATGATCTTCAGAAGCTAGGGGAAAGTAGACAATTAGATGAGGTGGAATGTGCGAGGTATCGAGCATGTCAAAACCATCTACAAGCGTGGCTAATTAGACGTGAGAGGATTTGGAGACAAAAGGCGCACCCATTTGGTTTTAGCTTGAAGGATCACAACACAAAATTCTTCCATGCATCCACTTTGATGAGAAGAAAAAAAAATGAAATTATACAACTTGATGTCGATGGCAAAACTGTAAGTGGTGTTGAAAACCTGAAAAATGAAATCTTCAAACACTTTGAGCAGAGATTCTCACAGAAGGAGATCCCTGATCTTGATTTTGACTTGGGCACACATGCGAAGGTTACTGAAGATCAATCTAGGTTCTTAGAAGCCTTACCTTTAAGAGAAGAGGTTAAGCAAGCAGCCTGGGCGTGTGGTATTGATAAAGCCCCTGGATTTGATGGATTTAATTTCAAATTCTTTAGAGAAATATGGGAGGATATCAAGGATGGGATATACGAGTTTGTTATTCGATTCTTAGAAGGTGGAGAAGCAGTTAGAGCAATTAATATTACATGGCTGACGTTGATTCCTAAGGTGAAGAATCCAGTTTCTATTTAGGATTTTAGACCGATAAGCATGGTTGGCACACTTTATAAAATCATTTCCAAGCTTCTTTCTCTTAGACTGAAGGAGGTTATTGCCCCGCTCATTGATGAATCCCAAAGTGCTTTTGTGATGGAGAGGCAAATTTTGGATGGTGTCTTAATAGCTAATGAAGCAATTGGGTGGCTTAAGAAGAAGAAAATACCGGGTGCCTTACTTAAACTTGATTTTCAGAAGGCTTATGATTTAGTGAGGGGTCTTTTCTTCAGAAGATTATGGAGAAGTTGGGTTTTGGTAGCAAATGGATTAGATGGATTATGTCATGTGTGTCCTCTGCGTCATTGTCAATCATTCTTAATGGCTCTCCCCTAAAACAGTTTAAAATGGAGAGAGGTACGGCATGGCGATCCACTGTCCCCATATCTGTTCATTCTTGCTAGTGAAGCATTGGTGTGTCTATTAAGGAAAGCGGAGGAACAAGGCCTAATTGAAGGGGTTCATATTGGCAAGGATAGAATTCCACTGAAGCATCTTCAGCAGATGATACGCTTATTTTTGTTCAAAGTGTGAAAATGTTGTCACTATCCGTATCCTTGATGTGTTTGCTTTGTTATCAGGTTTGAGGTTGAATTACAGCAAATCACAGATCATATCTTGGAGTGCATCTGAGCATGAGTGGGCTCAAGGTATAGCTGTTGATAATGGTTGTTGCCATTCCATATGTCTCGTTACCTACCTTGGCCTACCCCTTGGTGATAACATGAAGAAATGCTCTGCTTGGAAACCAGTCATAGACAAAATTCAGGGTAAACTGTCTTCTTGGAAAACAAAGTTATTATCTCGAGCAAGTAGACTCACTTTGATCAAAAGTATGCTTAATAGTTTGCCTATATACCATATGAGTATGTTTAGAATGCCAAAAGCAATAGCCCAAAAAATTGTGAAACTGCAGAGAAAGTTCTTTTGGGTTGAAACTTGTGGTGGAAAATTAGTACCACCCACAGTGGCGTGGTCGAATGTTGAGCTCCCTAAAAACTTGGGGGGCTTAGGAGTTGGAAATATTTAGTATAAAAACCTAATTCTTCTATTCAAATGGTGGTGGAGATATTCGGAGTGCGACCAAGCTTTATGGAAGCGCATCCTCATCTCAATTTATAATATAAAAAGCCTAAAGGCTTCTTCTCATTCATTTAGAGATGTTAAAAGTGGTACTTGGGCCTATCTGATGAGTAATGATGCAGATGTTAGAAGGGTCCGCGAAGTTGTTGAGTCCGGCCTCATTGTTAAGGTTGGTGATAGGAAATCAACCCTCTTTTGGCATGACAAATGGGTTAGTTCTGGGCCTATGAAGCAATCTTTCCCTAGACACTTTTCCATCTCAGAACAAAGGAATGCCACTATAAATGACATGGGGCATTGGCATAACAATGTTTGGGTGTGGAGATTTCGGTGGAGAAGACAGCTTTTCGATTGGGAACAGGATAATCTCGAAAAGTTGAAAACCCTTGTTGAATAAATAGTGCCTAAAAATGAAGAATCAGATGGTATTTGTTGGCATGGTGAGCAAAACAGGTTTCCTATCAAAAGGATCATGGAGAATTTACATACCTTGTCTAGTCCAACACTTTCGGCATCCATCTCATCCTTAATATGGAGAATTAAAGCACCTCCACGGGCTAGCATTGTTATATGGCTTGCATGTTTGGAGAAATTAAAAACAGGTGATTTCCTTGTGGAAAAGGGTACTATTGATTTGACTAATGCTATTTGCCCCTTGTGTAATGCAAGATTAGAAACAAACTCCCACATCCTATTCTCTTGCAGTTTCTCTTGGAGCCTTTGGATGAAGATTCTTGATTGGTGGGGGGTTTGTGGTGTGCTGCATAATCAATGTGCTACATTCTCCATGTCGTGGATTTCTTTGAAGCCAAAGAAGTGTAATAGGAAACTTTGGCTTCTCATTTTAGGGTGTACTATTTGGTCATTATGGTTCCTAAGGAACAAAACTAAGTTCGAAGGTAGCATGGTGGATCTCCAAAGGTTTTTCAACACATTGAAAATTCGTGTAGAAACTTGGTCGACTGAACTTCTTTGATGGAGTTTCCTTGTTGAGTAAGCAGTGGGATGTTTTCTGTTTGAGTTAAAAGCTTGGTACTAATGTAATCAAGCTTCTAGTTTCTTTGTTATTTTGCTTTTGTTAGGAGGTTTGTAGTTTTGGAGGATTGAACTAGTTTTTTTTGGAGATGATGGTGATATTGCTGATGTCTGTATTGTCATATGCATAGTCCACCCCTATGCGCTGTTGTTGGGTGGCCTGATCCTTGGTCCTCTTTTTCAATGGCTTTTTCCGGCGGGCTAGGGGTTCCCAAGTTTCAGTGTGTTTTATTTCTTTATTATATATATATATATATATATATATATATATATATATATATATATATATATATATATATATATATATATATATATATATATATATATATATATATATTTGAAAATTTAGAAATCATACTCCAAATCTAGGCTCATATCCTTCCAACATTATGGTAAGGAGGATATTGGCACATATTAAGCGAATCGGTTATTATATCTACGTGGGAATTCAATACTTCACCATCATTTTTCTTATTATATTGGTCTTATTTATATGTGGTTTTCAACGACGACGAATACATAAAGTCATCCGAGCTTTCACCCAATTTTAAAGTCATGTTGTTATTCAAGTCCAAAAAACGTGGGCGTTATTATTCATATTATAAAATCATCTGATCTTTCACCTAGTATGAAAGTCACAATTATTATTGTAGTCCCAAAACGTAGACTTTATTTGTCATGTTATGGAATCATCTAAGCTTTCACTTAGTTTGAAAGTTATATTATTATTTAAGTCCCAAAATGATTGATTAATATTTTCTTAGTATTCATCTTAATTATCAAACTTTCACCTTGTTTTAAAGTGAGATCCTTGCGAGTGTCACCTAGCTTGATAACTCGGACTCGTATTAAGCCCCAAAACGAATGATTTTGAACGTTATTTGTCAAAGTATTCATAGCGAGTATCATGTAGTTTGATAACTCGATCACTTATTAATCAAGTGAACCTATATCCGGTCAGTATTCATCAATAATGTTTTTGAAGGATTCACTTAATTTGATTCCTTATCTAAGTCCCAAATGATTGAAGGCTTGGCGATGCGGACCTATGTTCAATCAAAATATTCATCAAATGCGGACCCATGTCAGTTCCGAATATTCATGAATGCTTTCGAAGGATTCATTTAGTATGATTCCTTATCTAAGTCCTAGGTGATTAACTGCTGAGCCAAATCATCATATCAGGCTCAAATGCCAAATAATCATATCAGGCTAAAATGCCAAATCATCATATCAGATCAAATGCCAAATCATCATATCAGGCTCAAAATCCCAAATCATCATATCAGGCTCAAAAGCCGAATCATCATATTAGGCTCTAAGGCCGAATCATCTAAAGTGGCCCAAAGGTCAAATATTTATTATTCATGGGGCTTCAACCAAGTATGGACTCTTTGAGGTAAGAATTCAAAGTTTATTGGAAAATTTACTTTTAAAAATTCGACCTTTGGGTTGTTCTCTTCTAAAAATCCGACCTTTTGATTATTTTCTAAAAATCCCACCTTTGCACCCTATCTTCACTTAAAGTACACAGCCCATTGTCTACCTGAAGAACCGGTTAAAATGAATTTTATAAAAAAGGAAAATTTACTTTTAAAAATCCGACCTTTGGGTTGTTCTCTTCTAAAATCCGACCTTTGGGTTGTTCTCTTCTAAAAATCCGACCTTTTTTTATAAAATTCATTTTAACCGGTTCTTCAGGTTAGATAATGGGCTGTGTACTTTAAGTGAAGATGGGGTGCAAAGGTGGGATTTTTAGAAAATAATCAAAAGGTCGGATTTTTAGAAGAGAACGACCCAAAGGTCGGATTTTTAAAAGTAAATTTTCCAAGTTTATTTTATTTGGAACTTATTACATGGTTTCTTTGGAACATTCAATAGGTCTTCATCACATGTATGATTTTTTTTCACATAAAGACTAATGCCCTCGCTATATAAATTTCCCTCCTCTATTACTCTTCATGCGTGGGGCTAATGTTATGGAGTCAATAATAACACATTTACTCTAACCCTAACTTCCCCCTTTATCTACTACTATCACCACTCTTAATCACTATCTAAAATAACTTCCCATTATTCCCACATTAATTCAGCATCTAACCTCAATTCTACCATTATAAGTAGATGTTATATACATTATTTGCACCCAATTAAGCTTTGATCTTCCTAGTGTTACTCCATACAAATACACCACCTTCTTACTTGCATCTATACTTAGTCAAATATCCTCCGATTGATTTGAACTCATCTTATAATCCGTTAATCTTGCAATCATTAATTATCATATATTCATTACTTTCGGTTTCCCGATCTGAATTGAGCGTCAGAGAGGTTTTCTAGGAAACCACCCCATGAACAAGGCTAACATTGTATTGTAGGATTCGAGGTCTCGTCATCGGAAGGATCATAAGCACTTTCATCATATTAACAATTTTTCCTGACTACACCTATCTCCAGGTATTTTTAAGTGTCTTTTGCAGTTTCTCGTTTTATTGCTGAAATAAATATGTATTGTTAGTTTAACAAAATGATACAAATAATGCTTATTTGTATCATTTGTTGAAAGAAAATGTACAATCAATTATTATCTATATCTTTGTTTTAAACCATCGATACAAATAATTGTATCATTGGTTATTTTAAATGTTATAATTAGAGGGTTCTTTATGAAAAGTTTTCAACTAGGGTTAATCGAAATTAATCAAAACGGCCATTTGTTTTGTTTACATTAAATAAATATTTCTTTGTGAAATCTAAAGAGATAATTGAGTTTAAAGAGTTTAATAAAAACAAGGGGTAAATAAAATTAAAAGTTCATGAATAAAAGTTGTAACGGAACCGATAATAAATTCTATAGGTAATTAATATTAATGAAAATTTTTACAAAAAAATGCGAAATTTTAACACTGTTAAACTGAAATTCCGACTTAATCGTTGCGTTTGAAAGTCGTCAAAACCCCCAAATACTAATTTTCATAATTTTTAATGTATTCTAAGTATTTTTAACCTATTTTTAAGCCAAAAAGTACCCCAAAACACCTTTTTCCACCATTTTACATAACCTACCAGATTTTGTCAAATTTCATCACAAAATATAATTTTCAATGTTTAACTCCTATTAAATCTCAATGACCATATTTACATAATTATTCATGAAATTAATTTCATCCTTTTACAATAATTATTTTCACACACACACACACATATGTGTGTGTGTGTGTATATATATTAAAATTTCTCTAGACACACTACAAATTCCTCATTTCAAGTGGTTAAATAAGTTTCTTACACCACACACATCTTTTATGAGCATCTATTTTCATTATTCATACTTCACAATCAACCATCAACAAATCTTTCTCACACACATATATGCATATCTACCCTGAACACCATACATTAATTTAAATAGTAAATACATCACACCTTCATACATAAATTTTAAATCATGAATTAATCATAAATTACAAGATAACGCACATAATTATCATAGAAATTTAAATTAAAACTTAAAAATAAAAATAGATTAAGAATTTTACTCACAATTTGCCAAAGAGCAAAACATCAATTGATGAAGGTTAATGATGTTGGCGTGTGGAAGGGAGTGATTGTTTGAGTGAGGTTTCATGCAATTTTTTGAAATCAAGGAATACTAGGTAAGAATGCTTAAGGAAATAAGTGAAATTTAATATTTGAGATAATTGTCTAACCTTTTAATAACCAAAATGGGAGTTACAAAACCCCACCAATACTCCTATAGGGCCGGCCAAGCCTTTCCATTCCCTCCTTTTATTTTTTTGTTATGAAAATAAGAATAGATTAGAGAAAAAAGTTTGGGCCTAAAAGGCTTTTAATTGCCTTAAAGAATTTAGATCTCATGGTCCAACCCAATAAAAAAAACACACTCTTCTAAAAAAATAATAATATTACTAGTAAACTATCAAATTTATCGGAGAAAATCGTTTACTTGAGACAGCACCTATTTTAGCGGCTTACTTAATTGCAATTAGTTAAGTTAGTTTGGGTATTAAACTTTAAGTATGTTATAATATTGTCGGCGTTCATATTTTTCCTTGTATAATAAATGGAATTATAATATTCTATCTTTCAAGATTTTTCCACTATCACGGAGGGGCTCAAAAACGCGCTGATCCATGATGAGGCTTGGGTGTTGTTGGAGAAGAGGAAGCATATTCCTCCTCCTAAGGACTTAGCAAGCCGAGCTAGGACGTCTAAGAAGAAGAGGAAGAGGTCAAAAACCCTTTCCAAGGAAAAGACAGCTGGACCAACATCAGATAACCCGATTATTGTAGAAGACGAAGATGATGAAGCGTCCTCAGAGCCACTAGAATAAGTGGTTGATGTCGTCCACCTATGGACAAGGTTTCCCGGCGTACACATTAGGGAGCTCGAGGAAGGTGTAACGGGTCCCTCCAATAAGAAGGCATCCTTGGACAAAGGGAAGCAAGTCCTCGGGGAGGAAGAGCAGGTTTAGACCAGGAACGTGAAGACTCATAAGTCTAATGTTGCTTTTGTAAATTTGGGCTCTTCTGTGGTTGTGGGGCGCTTTAACAAGGCCAGACACTGCCTCATTACAAAAAAGGACATGGACTTTTTAGATTCCATGGACCCTTCTGAAATGTTATAGAAGGCACAATCTATGATGGCTGAGATATGTCGAATTGTTATTTGAGTTATCTTTACTTAACATATCCTGATTCCATGTTGTTTTCACCATAGGGGCTTATAAGGATAATCTTCAAAACTTCAAAGATTCAACAGAATGAAGTCGACCAAGAGACCATCTGATCTCTCACTTGTCGGATCAACGAGCAAAACGACAAGTTAGCTAAGCAGGCTGAGCAAATAGCTAAGCTCTCTGTCAAATTAGAGAAGTGTAGGGGGTTATTGGATAGGCTGGATCTAGCTGAGCAGTGGCGAGCTAGGATGAAAGATATCTTGGCGGAGACTGGAGGAAAATTAGAGAACTTTGTCGTCGTAGCTATGAACATTGCTACGGATGTTGCGGATGTTTAAATGTATATGACAAGGTTCCCTCCAAAAACAAATATCTATCCGAGTTTGTGGGGCAGGAGTAGGAAAAGACTGCGAGGCTGATGGAGGCGGCCACGTTTTACAAGCTGAAGTCCAAGAGATTTGGCCAAATAGCCAAGAATTGGTTATCTTTTACTGAAGATGGAGCTTTCTTGGCTAAACTTTCCGGGGAGATGATCAACAATGGCCTCCAGCTTGAGGTCGAGGCTTATTGTAACACCCCGGCCCAACGGACCACCGGTGACTACTCATGGAGACTGTAGACTAGCCCCACAGACCAACACAAGTCTTTCCAGCGCACTTTGGCCCCACTCGTGCGCACCCGGAAAACTTCCCAGGAGGTCACCCATCCTAAGATTGCTCCCCACCAAGCACGCTTAACTGTGGAGTTCTTAGTAAATGGGCTCCCTAGAAAAGAAGATGCACCTTGTTGATATGAGTAGTCTATCAATCTCTTTTCAAGCTAAATCTGGGGTATCACATTCACCCCCACTTAAGAATACAACGTCCTCGTTGGACCGTCACTTCAGGATCTTTTCCCTCGCTAGGTGCGCTGAACACACAATCAGCCACGGTCGCAGGGTTGCTCTGATACCATTTGTAACACCCCGGCCCAACGGACCACCGGTGACTACTCATGGAGACTGTAGACTAGCCCCACAGACCAACACAAGTCTTTCCAGCGCACTTTGGCCCCACTCGTGCGCACCCGGAAAACTTCCCAGGAGGTCACCCATCCTAAGATTGCTCCCCACCAAGCACGCTTAACTGTGGAGTTCTTAGTAAATGGGCTCCCTAGAAAAGAAGATGCACCTTGTTGACATGAGTAGTCTATCAATCTCTTTTCAAGCTAAATCTGGGGTATCATACTTATCGTTTAGCTTCCTTGGAACTAGGAGTTAACCCGTAAAAGTTGGTGTCGTTGGTCAAGTTTAAGAGGAATGAAGCGTCATCCAATCTGTCATCGATCTTTGATAAAGAGTCTGAAGCTTTGAATGATGCATATTGGGACGTGGATGAGCTGTAGACCTAGGTCTAGAAGGTCAACCTTGAGTTTGAGGAGCACATGGCCAATACAGATTTGAAGTCGCTATCCTTTGAAGACTCGGGCGTACCTGATGTCCCGGAAAGTTCAACTTTTTCGCTGTTTGAGCACAGATGCATGGATCTTTCTGGGAACTTCTTGTTTGAGAAGGAAGCTTTCCATGAATTTTCCTCCGAGCTTGAAGCTAAGGAGCCATTGACCTTTGATGTTGAAGAGTTTCTACGCTCTGCCCCTGCTTCGCCCCAACCACGATCTTCTCGAATCTCGTCCGCCAAAGAGCAAGCAGATTAGTTGTCTTTTTCTTTTATTCGCGTAGACCTTGTAATTGAAGTGATAAACATTCAAACAATGCCGGTCCTTGGACCTTGTATATAATTTTTGGAGATGTATCAAACATCTCGGATGTTTGTACGATGTTTATAATTGTTCCGTTTAGCTCTTTACGAAATACTTTGATTCATGAGAATGTGGTTTTTCAAAGCATCCTTAACAGGGGGTCCGACTTATAGAAGTCTGGACCACCAAATCTTTGTAACAAAAAACTTAGGTTAGTGAGAATATAGATTCTCAAAGCAGCCTTAACAGGGGGTTTGACTTACAGAAGTCTCAGACCACCAATCCTTTGTAACAAAATACTTAAGCTCATGATTTATAGATTTTCCAAGAAGCCCTAACAAGGGGTCCGACTTATAGAAGTCTCGGACCACCCATTATTTGATACAACTCCTTGCACTGCTCGATATCGTGATTAGCTAACATTGTAATACAATACTTAAGATTAGATAAACATATGTTCAATCAACATAGATTTAAATCAAACAGAACTTAGGTTCAACAAAATTAAAGTGGAAATAAAAGAACATAGGTTCTAACAAAACGAAACAACGAACTTAAACAACGAACAAAGGTTCAGCATAAAACATAAAACGAAATAGTGAAGATAGGTTCCTCATATTGGCCCTTTGCAAGGCGTTGTGCAAATGTAAACTTCTTCAGATGATCTCCATTCCAAGGTCTTTTTAAGATTTTTCCCTCAGAGTCTTCAATTTCATATGTGCCAGGTTTTACAACACGGATAATTTTGAATGGTCCGTCCCAGTTGGCGTCTAACTTTCCCTTTTTAGTGACTTTACCTGTTGCTTCCACTTTTCTAAGAACATAATCATTGAGTTGCAGTTGTTTTGGTTTGACAATCTTGTTGAATTGGCGAGTCATCTTTTTCTTTTGTGCTAAGGAATGCAAGAGGGCATTTCCTCATGTCTCTAAAAGGAGGTCAAGGTTGACCCTCTTCTCTGCATCGTTTTCTTCATGTGAGTAATAAGCCATCCTAGTGGAGGGAATGCGTATTTCAACCGGTAACATAGCCTCGGAGCCATACACCAGAGAAAAGGGTGTATGTCAGGTTGCATCTTTTACAGTATTGCGCATTGCTCATAAAATACATGGTAGTTCCTCATCCCAAGTGCCCTTAGCTCCCTCTACTTTCTTTTTGATGCTAGAAAGAATTATTTTGTTTGCGGATTCAACTTGGCCATTTGTTTGGGGCCTAGACACTGAACTGAATCTTATTTGGATTTTGAATGTGTCACAATACTCAATTGTGTTTTTGCTTATGAATTTTCTGCTATTATCAGTTATAATTACTCGAGAAATTTCATATCTCGTGATTATATTGCGCCAAATAAATCGACATACCTATTTGTCATTGATTGTGCTCAATGGCTCAACTTCCACATATTTTGAGAAATAATCCACAGCTACAATGATGAATTTCCTTTGACCTTGGAATTTCTACAAAGTATTGGCATTTTTCGCATGATTTTACCAGCTTTTCTGTATCTTCTTTCAATGTTGGCCAGTAATACCCGCTTTTGAATGCCTTATAGATGATTGTCCCAACCGCTTAGTGAATACCACATCATCCTTCATGGATTTTCTCGGAGGATGTAATTACCATCTTCAAGAGTGACACATCAAAGTTGGGGATGAGTGTAGGACATATTGTATAATGTACATTCGTGGAATTCAAACCACTTCAGCTTTTTCAGGAACAGGGGACAAGAGTTCGATCTTTTGGTACTGTCCCATGTTTATAATAGTTGATGAAGGGATTCATCCAAGTATCAGACCTATCCATCATTGCAACTTCTTGATTTATGCTAGGGGTAGATAACGCTTCACATATGATGTTTCGTGCCTTGGAACTATCAGCTGAACTGGCCAATTAGGCCAATGAGTCAGCTTGGGCATTTGCAGATCTTGGAATGTGGCATATGCTGAAGTGTTTTAGTGGGTCGACTAAGGATTTCACTTTTTGCAAGTACATCCACATGTTGTCATCCTTTGCTTGAAACTCGCCGTTGATTTGTCCAACGATCAACTGGGAGTCTGAATAGGCGGAAAGAATTTAGGCTCCAAAGTTGCACCATATATTTATCCCTAGAATCAACTCCTCGTACTCTGCTTCATTGTTTGAGGCAGCAAACTCAAAACGTACTACGATTCCATTTTTACTCCAGCCGAGGAGGTGATGATTATGTCGGCTCCGCTGGAAGTCTTGGTTGAGAAGGCATCCACATGTAACTTCCACTCTTGGTTTGGATATGCTGGAGTGGGAACTGTTGTTTCTGATATGAAGTCGGCTAGGGCCTAGGCTTTGATTGCTGTTTATAGTCGCAGCTCAATTTCAATGCTAAAGTCTACTAACTGGTTAGCCCAATCACAATTCTGGAGGATTGATTCTTCCCTTCTAAGATCTTCTTCAAAGGTTGGCTTGTTTTAACTCAAATCTGATGTGACAGGAAGGGTTTCAATTTTCGGCTAGCCATAACCACATCATATGTGATTTTTTCAATTTCACTGTAATTGGTCTCTGATCCACGGTATCTGTGACTGATGTAGTATATAACAAAATTGTTTTCCTTCATTTTCAGTGACTAGTACGGCACTCAAGGAACACTTAGATACGCCAACATAGAGGAATACCACTTCTTCAGAAATTGGAGACACCAATTTTGGAAGATTGGCCAAATACTTCTTAAGCTCTTGGAAAGCCGTTTCTGCTTCTGCATTCCATTCGAAAGTTTGTTTCTTGAGGGTTCTGAAAAATGGGGAGCATTTATCCGCAGATTTGGACATGAACCTTCATAGTGCTGCTAAGCATCCCGTCAATTTTTGCACTTCTTTGACGGACTTTGGTGATTGCATGTCAACCATGGCTTGTATTTTGTCCGGATTGGCCTCTATTCCCCTTTCATCGACTAGGAATCCCAAAAATTTACCCCCAGTTACCCCAAAAACGCATTTGTCTAGATTGAGGCGCATGACGTGGGTCTTGAGGGTGGTGAATGTCTCTCGGAGGTCTGCAGCATGATCCTTGGCTTCTTTGCTCTTGGTAATCATGTCATCCACATAAACTTCAAGATTTCTTCCTATTTCGGTGTGGAACACTTTGTTAACCATTCTCTGATATGTTGCTCCGATATTTTTTAGTCCAAAAGGCATGATTCTGTAGCAATAGACTCCGATATTCGTGATGAAGGCGGTGTAAGGTTGATCATCTTCAACCAAAGGGATTTGGTGATATCCTGCTTTTGCGTCCATGAAGCTAAGGAGAGCATGCCTAGTAGCAGAATCGACTAGGCGATCTATCTTGGGAAGTGGGTAATCATCTTCGGGGCACGCCTTGTTCAAATCTGTGACGTGTACGCACATTCTCCATTTGCCATTGGGCTTCTTCACCAGGACAACATTCGAGAGCCAGTCTGAGTACTGACATTCTCGGATGAAGTTTGCTTTTAATAACTTTTGAACTTCCGCTTTGGCTGCTTCTACCCTTTCCTTTCCTTGATGTCTCAGCTTTTGTTTAACCGGTTTGTGCCCAGGTCAGATATCGAGTTTGTGGCACATTACTTCTTTGGGGATTCAAGGCATCTCCGAGACATTAAAGACGAAGATATCTATGAATTCAGTGATGACGCTGAGTAACTTCTTCTTTGTTTCTTCTTTCAAGTTGGCCCCTATCTTGATCATTTCTCCCTTCCCCCATATGCCAACCTCTTCGTGTTTTTCAAAGGGTTCTGGTCTTAGGGATGACGTTTGGATATTCAGAAAGGAGGCTTCTTCCAACTGCCTCTTCTATTCACATTCTTGGATCGACTCACCATTTTTAAGGGCATTAATAAGGCATTCTCTTGCTAATTTTTGATCAAACTCTCAGTACCCCAACGATAGTGTCATCTCGCTCATATTACAGGAGCAGTTGGTAAGTAGATATCACTACTTTGATCTTGTTAATTAATGAAAGTCCCTTAATTGCATTGTAAGAGAATTTGGGGTCTACAACGGTGAAGCGGACTGCCAAACTTCGGCCATTAATTTTCTCACCATTTTGGACCGAAAGTACTATTGTTCCCAGATGGATGACTCTTCCACCACCAAACCCAATTAAAGGTTTGTCCATGGGGTTGAAGGTGCTTCTCTTCGTATTTCATCTGGTGAAGACAATCCATAGTGATTAAATCGGTTGTACTTCCAGTATCTACCAAGACACGACGTACCTTCATATGGCCTATTTTCAGTGTAACTATCACCGGATTAGAGTGCTGTTGTTGTAGGGGGATGCTTAGTTTTTCATTGAACTTCATCTTAGGGCAAGGTGGATGCTCTTTTAGAGGGCCCTTGACCAGGGTTTGAATGCTGTCCCTTGCGGATAGAAGAGTAGGAAGCTCCTCTAAGTAGCCTCCTATTATCATTTTAATCACCCCGTTGGTGGCACTTGAATGATCCTTTGTCTCCATTTTCTTTTATGTTTCTATTCTTTTTGTAGTCCTTGTTGTCCGAGTTATACATCCTTCTTGTTGAATCACAATAGAGGAAGCGATTCAACTTCCCTTCCTCACATACTGGTCAAGGATTCTTTTGAGTTCTCGGCAGTTCGGGAATGTATGGCTATGTTCTTTATGATATTCGCAACACAAGACCATGTTTCTTCGAAATTGTGGTGTAGGAATTGCAGTGGGAGGAGGTAACTCATCTTTGATGGCGTAGAAGATGTCTCTTCTATTGCGGTTAAATCTTGCCTCAAATCATCCTTAAGTTCTCGTGGAGGGTACTTTCTTTTTCTTTCAGGTCAGTTATGACCCCTCTTGGGAGCTTGGCTAGCATTCTTTGGCTTGTCTGTTGTTTCATTTTATCATTCTTCCACTTCTTGGAAGTAGGATCCAATTGATGGCAGATATTAGAAGCGGTGACAAAGCTTTGAGCTTGTTTCATTGCATTCGAGTAGGTTTTGACCTGGTTTTTCAAGAGCTAGAATTTCAATTTATGAGTTTTCATGCCATTGATCAAGGCTAAAACAACAATGGACTCTTCCAAGTCTGTAACGGCCAAGGCTCCGTTATGGAACCGTTGAAGGTAAGTGAATAGGGATTCACCCTCCTATTGAGTGATACTTAACAAATGAAAGTTCGACTTTTCTTGTCTTCAGGATGCCATGAAGTGACTGAGGAACTTGGTCTCGAGTTCGATAAAAATGCTGATACTTCCATTGGGAATGGAAGTATACCATGTTAGGGCTAGGCCTATCAAGGTTATTGGGAAGAACTCACATAAGAGCGTGGGATCAGTAGTGTACAAGACCATGAGGTTCTTGTAGGCTATCATGTGCCTCAGGGCATTGTGTACCCGAAAATGGAGGGATAGCAGGGATCTTGATTTTGGCGGGATTTGGAGTGGCAAGGATTTCATGGGACAAGGTTGAATTCAGCAGCATAGGTGCTTCGTTTCCTTGGGGAAGGCCTTGAAAAGCAGGGGAATCTGCCACTATTTTGATCTCGAGTTTCTTGGGATCTTAAACTCCTCCTTCTCCCGTCCATAAAACTTTGGACATCGTTGCTTTTCTCCCGCCGAAGGCGGTTGAGATGAGATCTCATGTCTTCGACATCTGATCTCCTGGAGATGTTAATATGGGACGCTTCTCTCCTCGAGGGTGTCTTCTAATGCTGGTGTGAAGTTCTTGCTTTATAATGAGATTGATGACTCTCTTCCACTTCACGACGTCCTGATTCGGAAGGGGCACTATTTCGCTATGTGAACATGGTTCTGAGGTCTTGGATTTGTTGTGCCATGGCTGCTAAAGTTGCATTCAGATCAGGGATGTTTTGTTGTGTGTTGTTTTGGGCTGTAACGTTTCGTAACTGCTCAGCAAAGGTTTGTGAGAAGTTGTAGGCAAGAGTTTCAAGGTCCTGCCTTGTTACGACTTGATTTACGAGATGGGAAGTGGAAGTGTCTGTGCTTCGAGCCATGGACGCTTCCTTGGTGTTAGTTTTGCGCAGTGCCATCACGATGTTCATGATTGCATCTTAGGTGTTTTGGAAGGTTAGTACTTCTCATCCCCCACAAACGGTCCCAAACTGCTTGTGCTAAGAAACAGTCAAATTTTTAAAGGGGGCTTTAAGAGGGAAGTATCTTCAAATTAAGGGAATGGGGCTTTAAAAGCAACCGCAAGGAAAGACTAAACCGGGGGCTGATGTATCGAAAAAGGTCTCTGATGCTCAGACCGGAAACTGAGTAGTATGAGTATATGTGAGTTTGAGATTAGAATTGCGTAACATTATTTCAATGGAAGACTGTTATATTTATATGAATCTCTTTCTTCCAGGTATAACTGTTGGTTGGTTATTTTTGTCTTATTACTTTTTGGAATACATGAGTTTGAAAGTGGTATAGTGGCAGCAATTATTAGATATAGTGGGCGGTTATCTACAAAAGTGCTTTCAGTTGAGGGGAGACTTAACTGCTGTTCTTTTGCTATGTACATATACAGCTTTGACCATATGTGATGATAAAAATCGTTGACTTATAATGTTGACCATTGACCTAGGGTATTTTGGATATTTCGAGTATGTGGGATTTCTTTTCCCCAATAATAATAATTTTTTAATTGGTTAAATTACATAAAGAGTTGTAATTTATTCAATAAATAATTTTTTAAAAAATTTATTAATTTTTATTTTAAAAATCATGTCTTTGATAAATTTAATTACGATAAAAGTGCAACTAGCGGGGACCCGTCGTATCGAGGCAAATTGGAGTGCAACTATAACAGAAGCTGCTGCTGCTTTCGGTTTAGAAGTGGCACTTAGGATGGGGTATCACAGCATCCACCTTGAAGGGGATTCTCTAGCTGTTCTCGGTGCTGTCCAGTCGAAGGAGATGGGTTCGACTTACTTTCATGCTTTGATTGCTCATATTGTTGAGTTGTGTACTGTTTTTATGCATTTTAAGTGTAGTTTTGTGCGCCGGAATGGCAATACTGCAGCCCATTTGATTGCCCGGTGGGATACCGGCAATGCGATGGAAAAGAAATACTTCCTCCGTATTTGGTTATTTGCAACTTTTACTAAAAATGACGTATTCTATTATTTGCAACTTTCTTTTTTTTTCCATTTATAGAAAGTTTTTTATTACTTTTTTATTATCTCTCTCTTACTTTTATATATTCTCTCTTACTTTTTAATACTCTCTCTCATACTTTTTAATACTCTCTCTTACTTTTTAATATTATAATACTATAATCCCACCCCATTAACCTCATTAATCTATTTTAATACACTACTAAAAGTTTTGCCTAGGAGTCCGTGAAGAACCCCAAAGTTGCAAATAATTAAATACGAAGGAAGTATATGGAACCATTCCCACCAAGCCTTCAAACCTTGGTAAACCTTAATATGCAATAATAGCTGCAGGTGATTTTCAAAAAAAAAAATGTACTTAATTTTTTTTTTTTAAGTATTTCATAGGAATAAATTCGAATAGTTTAGAGTTTAACTTATGATTTTCCGCTTGACATGACACAACTATTACTACAATGTTCGTTGTAGTCGGTTAAAGACTAACTTTAAACGTTGCAAGTTTCAAAACCATAAATCCACATCCTCAAACTCTCCTTCATTGTTCTTCAATCTTCCAACAATTTCCCTCTCCTTCATCAACACTCATTTTCCAGAAAATTCGATTCTTTAACTTTTACAAAATAGAAGTACAAAATTTGTTTATCATCTACTTCATCTTCATGATCCTCCATTGAAATACAAAATTTGTTCAGCAATGTACAGTAAAGCGTACACCCGAATTTACCTTTTCGGGAACCTGAAAACGAAATTAGGATTAGGCTTTTGTTCTAGATGGTATTCTACTACAGAAAAAGGAAAGAGATTCGCTGCACTTTGGGGAAATGGTGATTACGGAAGATTAGGGCTTGGAAATGTTAATTCTCAATGGAAACCTGTTGCCTGCTCTGCTTTTAATGGGGATCTTCTTCGCTCTATTTCTTGTGGCGGTGCTCATACTCTTTTTCTCACAGGTTTTTACATACTAAATGTTTTTTAATTATATTTCAGATAAATGAAAATTCAAGTGTTTGGTGACTTTGATTTTAAATGATTGACTAAAATTTTCAATTTATTGTGAATTATGAAATGTTGTTGCAGTATGTTATGATATCTGTGAATTTTTGTGTGCATAATTCTGCGAATATTTCAGTTTTAATCGTCATATGACAGAATCTGGGCGTGTTTATGCTTCGGGGCTCAATGATTTTGGACAGCTTGGGATTTCAGATGATAAAGGTTACTCAATGGTACGATATTGAGTGTCAAAATTGGTTCTGAAAAAAGTGCTTCTTGTTTTGCAATGGTTTGTGTTATATTTTTCTGTATTTTTGGTGCTCTTTCTTGCTTACTCTTGTTGTTGATTAAGAATCTGTTGTGAATATGGACACACACAGAGGTAAGAGAACTAGAAGGAAAAACTTGAACAAAGGGTAATGACTATGATGTTTTGAACATACACTAAAATAGAGAAATAAATAGGAAGACAAATATTTTGGGGATCTTAGGATACCTCTTTAACTATCAATTGTATTTCATTAAGTAATATGCACAGTAACATAAAGAATACAACACATACAATCACTCAATATTTGTTTTCTCCCTCAATGTCAGTCAAACACCTTTATTGGTGTTTGCTCACATAGATAGAGTACAATTATTCTCAATATCGTTCTCTAGCTCTCTTGTGTTTACTGTCCCATACATGTTACATAAGCACTCAAAGCTAGCTTCAATAAAATCACAACATGAGTTACCCACACACAACAGTGGAGAAAATTCAACGAGTTCTACCCTTCAAAAATGTCTCACCCTTCTCACTTTAACTCTCAGAGTGTCTTTTGGAGGTCGACTATCAACAAGCTTCATTGGCTTCACCACACTTTGAATTTAGCCTTCAAGACCGTTTTTAAAACCGCAAATGTTTAGAGGAATATTTCCCTAAAGCCCACAAAGCGTTCACCTCGCTAGAGCAAGTGATCAAGCCACCCACAAGCTCATTGATTGCTACTCCACTATTGTGCTCGAATGAGCAAATGGTGTTTGCCTAAGCACTCTTCTCGACAACCCATTTCCTTCTTGCCATTGTCTTGCTCGTTGAAGCATTTCCTTTTTCTCATGGTTTTATTTGGTTGCGGTAATCTTTGGCACTTGGTATAACAAAATCTTATGATATGATAATGTTGTTGCTTACTTAACATAACTAAGATAATGGCTAAATCTATATTACATATGGTGAGGTATTAATAAGATAAATTGGAATTAATATGTCAAATGTGTTTCTAGTACAATTGAAAATAGGTGGCTAATTGAGATTAAATTAACATTTATTATGTACATGATTTGGAGATTGCAAATTAGGATATGATACACACAAAATAAGAGTAGCAAAGGCATCATTTTATAGTCGCAAACTTTTATTATTCTAGATTTATGCTTTGATCATTATTAATGTTATTCTTACAATTTTGAAGACAATGCTCAAGATTAGGTGCGTCGTGCACATTTGAATTTTTAACAAAGCAGATTCATGTTTCATGAAATAAGGTTTTATTTTGGCTTTAAAAGGTGTTTAGTGAGAGGGTACAACAATACCAAAGCTTAATACAAACATATGAGTTTGACTAACACCTCTTATTCAACCCATTGGTCCCATTTAGTTTTTCACACTTGCCGAGGCAATATTTTAACACTTAATATCTATAGTTGTTCTGAATTAAAAATTATAGAAAGTTGTTATTAATAATTCTTGTATTGAGACGAATCAAACAAGATCCCACATGACTATGTTTAACTTATAGATTATGAATAAAATGCAAACTAAGAATGATAAGTGAATAGTGATGAAAAATAAGTGGACTAATGGGTAGAATAGGAGGGAGTACTAAACTACTACCCATAAAATTAATTTCAATGATCATCCACATTATTTGTTTATTCCTATCCTATCTATGCCATGTGTTCTTATAAACTCAAATTCTTTACCTCATTCTTTACTTGTGTTATTCTTTGTTCTACCAACATGGTATCAAAACTCAGCCGAGTTGACACGGATATTCATTCCACCGTTCCGAGATCTTGCGATCTGCAACGGAGTTTGTAAAAACGGCGTACCATCACGCTTATCGGCCGTTTTGACCGTTTGGGATCTGATTTTACAGCTTGTAACGGACGATATTCCAATATTCTCTGCGAGTTTGGTCAAGTTTTGGCGAGTCTTGATAGTTTTTACAAGATTAAACTCAGAAAATAAAAAAGATTTGAATATAGAAGAAAATATAGCTTACTAAGATATATTGATAATGAAAGTGGATGGTCACTATTAGAGTTGTGGTATGAATTCTAGTAAGAACAGCACAGCAAAAGCAAAAAAAAAGAAAGAGAAAAGGACTGCTATGCTACTACACTGATTTTCGAGTATCAGTACACTCCAAATGGTACTTCTTAACTTCTTTTTTTGCATAATCTCAAGGTATTACAATAGTACATATTTATAGAGTACTATTCTTACATACAGCTCAGCATAACAGAATTATTCTCTTCTAGAATATGCTACCCATGTAAACCCATATGGCCTCCTTCTTGTATTCTGACAAATAACTACCTCAGCATTTACTTGTTTACCCTTGAGATTTCTTCCCCTTATGTTTCCTGTAGTAGGTGACCAGCTTGTAAGGCGTAACAATACCCCCGGATTGCAGCTTGACCTTGTCCTCAAGGTTGAAAGTAGGAAAGCGTGCATCAAGAAGTGTGGCATCCTCCCAAGTAGCCTCTAGAGCAGTTTCTGACTCCCACTGAATCAAGACTTCCAATTTACCAGCTGCATTATACCTCCATTGCAGTAGCTTGTCTGGATGGAGCTCAAGCTCATTTGCTTCATTGAGTTGAGGTGGAATCTCCAAGGCTGCCTTGTCCCCAATTGCCTTCTTCAATTGTGAAATGTGAAAAACCGGATGTATACGGCTATGATTTGGTAGCTCCAATTTGTAGGCAGTGGCTCCAATTCTTTCCAACACCTTATAAGGCCCATAAAACCTTGAAGCTAACTTCTCATTATGTGTGCGAGACAAGGATTTCTGACGGTAAGGTTGTAGCTTGAGGTAGATCATATCTCCAGGAATAAGAACCACATCTCTCCTATGTTTATCAGCATTTAATTTCATCAATTGTTGAGCCCGTAACAGCTGAAATTTCAGTTCATCTAATATGGAATCCCTTTCTCGAAGCAAATCATCCAAACTCCCCACCTTGGTATTTTCATGAGCAGCTCTACCCAAGTGAGGAGGGTCTCTCCCATATAAAGCAAAAAATGGTGAGACCTTAGTAGATGAGTGAACGGAAGTGTTGTAACTGTATTCCGCCCATGGTAACCACTCTAGCCACTTCTTTGGACGCCCATTGATGAAACATCGAAGGTATGTCTCAAGAGTTTTGTTGACCGCCTCCGATTGACCATCCGTTTGTGGATGATAAGCTGAACTGTATCTCAATTCTGTGCCCTGTAAGCGAAAAAGCTCTTTCCAAAACAAACTCAAGAAGACTTTATCACGATTGGATATTATCGAGCTAGGAAACCCGTGAAGTCGTACTATCTCTTTTATGAACTCAAGTGCGACTGTGTGAGCCGTAAACGGATGTTTAAGCCCAATGAAGTGAGCATACTTCGTTAGCCGATCAACAACCACAAATATAGTATCCCTTCCTTGCAATTTAGGCAGCCCCTCAATAAAGTCCATCGAAATATGCTCCCAAACCATGTCCGGTATGGGCAATGGTTGGAGTAACCCAGCTGGATTAAGGCGTGAGTGCTTTTGCCTTTGACATATCGGACACTGCTTCACATAATCAATAATTTGTCTCCTCATACCTTCCCAAAACCAATGTGTTGCAATACGAGCATAGGTTTTGTGTTCCCCGGTATGCCCCCCTATGGGTGAATCATGATACTCCTTCAACAAGGCTGGAATGAAGGCTGAATTTTTAGGAATGACCATCCTATCTTTATACCACAGCTGCCCGTTCATTATTTGGAACCCTTTGAGCACTTCCTCCCCTTTAGCTACCCGTTCCCGAAGTGATATGAGGAATGGGTCCTTCGAAATCTCCTCATCCAACTCAGCCCAATCGACTCTATGTGTACTCCACAAAGCCCCAAGGCCAACTCCTTCATGGCTCCTTCGAGACAAGGCGTCAGCTACCTTGTTTGATGCCCCTGGATTATAAATGATGTCAAAATCAAACCCCATAAGTTTAGTGACCCACTTCTGATATTCCGTACCAATTTCCCTCTGTTCCCATAGAAATTTGAGACTACTTTGATCGGTCTTCACCACAAATTTACGCCCCAAAAGATAGTGCCGCCATTTGAGCACCGCAAAAACTATTGCCATGAGCTCCCTCTCGTAAATTGGTTTCAGCTGAGATCTTATCCCCAAATTCTTACTAAAAAATGCTATAGGGTGCTGCTCCTGTTTTAACACTGCCCCCAAGCCCATACCCGAGGCGTCGGTCTCCACGACGAACAATTTAGTGAAATCGGGAAGTGCCAAAATAGGAGCCTGAGTAATAGCTACCTTGAGATCTTCAAAGGCCTTGGTCGCATACTCATTCCACCCAAATGAGTCTTTCTTCAATTGATCAGTAAGTGGTTTAGCCACAGCAGCGTATCGCCAAATAAATTTCCTATAATAACCGGAAAGGCCTAGGAAACCCCGCAACTCCTTAAGATTGGTGGGTGTTGGCCATGAAAGCACAGCATCCACCTTAGAAGGGTCCATTGACACACCTGCACCAGAAATGACATGCCCTAGGTACACAACCTCCTTAACTCCTATACTACACTTGCCACGATTCACATGTAATTGATTGACCCTCAATAATTCAAATACCACAGACAAATGAAATTTATGCTCCTCTTCAGTTTTACTGTAAACCAAAATATCATCAAAGAAAACAAGAACGAACTTACGTAAATGCGGCCGGAAAATTTCGTTCATCAGGGCTTGAAACGTTGCTGGCACATTGGTCAACCCGAACGGCATTACCAAGAACTCATAATGCCCTTCATGAGTCCTAAAGGCCGTTTTCTCCACATCCTTCTCCTTCATCCTTATCTGATGATACCCGGATTTTAAGTCGAGCTTCGTGAAGATATTCGCCCCATATAACTCGTCTAATAATTCATCGATCATTGGTATCGGGTATTTGTCAGGCACCGTTACTTTATTAAGGGCCCGATAATCGACGCAAAAACGCCACGACCCATCTTTCTTCTTCACTAAGATGATAGGGCTTGAAAATGGACTGGTCGAAGGACGAATTATCTGCGCTTGTAGCATTTCCCTGACCATCCTCTCAATTTCATCCTTCTGTATCTGCGGGTATCTATAAGGGCGCACGCTAACAGGGCTAGCTCCTTCCTTCAAGTGTATAGCGTGGTCTTGTGGTCGAGATGGGGGTAAGGTAGTGATATCTTCAAAGACATCTTGGTATTTGGCTATTACTGACTTCAGAAATATGGGGTCACTCTCTTGATTTCCTCCTTTCAACTCACTGACTTCATTCAACTCAATAAGAAGTCCCTGTTTCTCCTTCCTGATGGTTCGCATTATTGCCTTCAACGAGACCTGGGAGTGTCCCAAGGAAGGATCACCCCTAAGTTCCACCATGTTTTCTTCCCATAAAAATCTCATAATTTGTTCCCTCCAATTCACTGTGATTTCACCAAGTCTTTCCAACCATTGTAAACCAAGTATCATATCAGTGTTGCCTAACTCCAACAACAAAAAATCATCCACTATCACAATGCCCTGTATCTCCACGGCTAATTTTTGACAAATTCCAGCCCCTTTAATTTGTTCACCATTTCCCAGCATCACCCCGAACTTTTCATTGCTATTAAAAGGCAAGTTGAGGCGTCTTACCATATGAGTCGACACAAAATTATTTGTAGCTCCCGAGTCAATCATGACAATAACCGATTGCTCGTTTACGGTGCCTCGCATCTTCATCGTTTTTGGACTCGAAATTCCCACCACAGATTGTAAAGAGATTTCAACCACTGTTTGTAATTCCTCCTCCGCCACTTCATCCTCGAATACCTCCAACTCCTCCTCCATTTCTTCGGGCACAAGTATCACATTAAGTTCTCTCCTATTTTTGCAATTATGGTTTTGGGACCATTTTTCATCACAGTAAAAACAAATGCCCTTAGCTCGTTTTTCCATCATTTCCCGATGGGTAAGTTTTAGCCGGCCTCTGGTGTTTTCGGTGGTCATGGGTTTGTGTGGGTATTGAGGTTGGGGAAGGCTTTTTGGAAAATGTGGGTTTGATGAGTTTCTTTGTGGGTAAGGGGTATTATACTGATTTTTTTGGTGAAAAGAGTATGGCACGTGGGTGGGGGGTGTTTTATTAAAAGACACTTGTCTCCTGGGGGCATTTTGGGTAATGGGTAATTTTGGGTTGTGCTTTAAATCTATCATCACTGCCAAAGACATGGCATGATCCACACTTACTGGTTCAAGGGGTCTCAACTCCTTCCTTACTCTTTCATCCAATCCCTTCAAGTATGCTCCCATGGCAAAATTTTCGGGTATCATTCCCAGGGCATTAGCTTTTTCCACAAACTCCAGATTGTACTCGGCGACTGATCGGGTTTGCTCCACCGACATCCACTGTTCGTGCAACGTCCCTTCCTCCACCGATCTGAACCGCCGTAAAATGAGCCCCTTAAGCTCCTCCCACCGCGTTATCGGTCTCCGTTGATGCTCCCAATGAAACCAATGCAAAGCTGCCCCTTCAAGGCTCACCACAGAGGATTCCATCTTCTCCTTCTCACTCAAACTGTAAAATGTGAAATACCGTTCCGCTTGGAGGATCCACCCATCCGGGTCTTCTCCCCAAAACGTAGGTAAGTCCAACTTCCTGTTCCTCCAATTTCCTCTACCTCCATCTTCGTTCTCCTGGGTTTCAAAGGGTTCGGGTGTAATGCGGTTTGGGCTAACGGTTATGGGCGAGTTTGGGATTGAGTTGTTTGGGTTTGGGTTTACTGTGTTTGATGGGTTTTGGTGTAGGGGATTGATGAAGTCGGGGTTGGTGAGTTTTTCGTCGAGTTTTCGAATGGTACGGCTTAGGTTCGCCATTTCAGTAGCAAAAGCTTGGTTACTGATTTGGCTTTCTTGGGTCATGGTATTAATTTGGGTTTGGAGATTTTGGGAATTTAGGGTTAGGTTACTGATTTGGGAATTAATGTTTTGGGTGTTTAGGTCTAACTCCGAACGTAATCTGTTGATTTCAGAGTTAATAAGGTGTGGTATGGCTCGAATCTCCCCCTCAAGTAGGTCGATCCTTTGGGTGTTATTAACCATTCTGCTCTGATACCAGATTTGGTATGAATTCTAGTAAGAACAGTACAGCAAAAGCAAAAAAAAAGAAAGAGAAAAGGACTGCTATGCTACTACACTAATTTTCGAGTATCAGTACACTCCAAATGGTACTTCTTAACTTCTTTTTTTGCATAATCTCAAGGTATTACAATAGTACATATTTATAGAGTACTATTCTTACATACAGCTCAGCATAACAGAATTATTCTCTTCTAGAATATGCTACCCATGTAAACCCATATGGCCTCCTTCTTGTATTCTGACAAATAACTACCTCAGCATTTACTTGTTTACCCTTGAGATTTCTTCCCCTTACGTTTCCTGTAGTAGGTGACCAGCTTGTAAGGCGTAACAAGTTGCTTGGGGGAAATCGAAGAACAGTGAACTGAAAACCAACTCATAGGTCATAGCTCATAATGAAGAGAGATAAAGTCTCAATGTAGGAATCTTGAAAAATGAGAAAAGTATGCCAAGTTGTACTGTTATTACTTATTACTATAAGTACTTTTTTTTTTTTTTTTTAATTTTAAAAAATGTTTTCATATTTAATGGGCTTGTGTATGTCAGAACCTTTTATGTAAGAACACACTTAATATATTTGTGCTTCGTTACATGTGTCATGATATAGGAGATTTTATTATTTTTGAATTTTTTATTAATTGATAAATATTTAAAAATTGAATATCTTGTTAATATTGTTTTTTTTTTAAATCTTACACACTAAAAAGCAAAGAATGAAGTTATTAATTGTAATATTTTTATTTTATTAATTTTTTATTATAATAAATACTAGGAAAAATTACCCAGAATAATACGACCTTTCACTGATTTTCCAAAAATAATACGAACTTTCAATTAACCACCAATAATACGAACTTTGACATGCATTTTACGCTGGCATACATGACCTGTTTATAACCGGTAGTACAGGTCTTTTTTTGACCGTTGTTCAGCAGGTTTCAACCGGTAATACGAACTTTCAATTAACCACCAATAATACGAGATGAAACCCGCTGAGCAACGGTCAAAAAAAGAACTGTACTACTGGTTATAAACAGGTCATGTATGCCAGCGGAAAATGCATGTCAAAGTTCGTATTATTGGTGGTTAATTGAAAGTTCGTATTATTCTTGGAAAATCAGTGAAAGGTCGTATTATTCTGGGTAATTTTTCCTAAATACTAAAAGTAACTAAAAACAAATGACATACCCGTGACCCGTTCCGCAATAATTGAATTTTATCCATTCCCGCGACCCGCAATCGTGACCGTAATCCCGTCCGCATCCACGTTTTAACGCCATGTCTACCAAGCTCTTTAAGCTCCTTAGGATTCCAATATTTTTCGCTTTTAATAGATTTATAGTGTTCTTTGAACTTGATTGAAAGGCTAGGTTAAGGTCAATAATAGATTTAGGATTCCAACATCACTGTAAGAGGAAATGTAAGTTATGTCGTGATTATTAGGGTTCTAGTTTCCAATATTTTTGCAGTCGTAAGTTGTAACTAATTACTATGTTTGTAAGAAAGGCTAGGTTAAGGTCAATAATAGCCTAGTTTGTGGTTCTACGGAGCAATTTGTGATTGAATCTTTATATGTCCATGCGAATCTTAATTTTTCATGCTATTATCAACTTTTCTAATTCAAGTCATCTTTTGCAAGTCTCTTCTTCTAAATTCGTTAAAGCTCCAGCCTTCTATGTTTGTTTATGAATTTTTTGATTGTTGTATATGAGGAAACCAACATAAATGTGTTTTCTCTCATTTTTTAAAATGTCTTTTTAGCCTAAGACCCTTCTTATGCCTTCATATTAACTTTTATTTCTCTTTGTAAATGTTTCTCAACTATTTCTATTTTCATACAGTTCTAGAAGCCCAACAATTTACCCATTTAGTAGTGCTTTTCTATTGATACTCTATAAAATTTCTACTTTATCTTTAGCTTACTATTTCAATTAGAAGTTTTTTTTAGATCTTTTCGTGCTTAATCCTACGGTATATGTTTTAATAAGGATCTTTATCTTTGTTAAATGCTGATCCAGGGTACTTGAAGTAGTCACTTATAAGGAGCTCTTTTTTATTAACTTTGTAACACCTTTTCCAGTAGTTGTTAGTGTCGAAATGGAATGATGAAATTCCATGTAATATATCTTCAACTTAGTTTAAAACCTTTTAGTTCTCAAGATTGCTTCCACATCACTAACTTAGAATTGACTTATCTCTAGTTTTGTCCATCAGTAAAAAGTCTTAGTTGTCATTGCAATTTCGTTGTTTTAACCAAAACAAAAGAAATAAAACTAACTTAAAAAATCATTATAACATAATCTTTGCTCATTTCACACCACATTTAGCAGATATGGTGTGCCGCTTCGTGATAGCAAAGTAGCAACCCTTGCACACTAAGCGCTATACTTGTGTCTAAGAGGTGAAGTATTAGTCTATGCTCATTTGACTTCATGTTTGGAAGATATGACGTGTCTCTTGTATATGAAATGGAGTTGATAGAATTTAGAAAATGGGATATGACAACCCAAACAAGGAGGAGAAGAAGTAGTCTACTCATAAACCCAAAGAAGGTTCACTACTAAAACCAATTGGTGATGGTAGGAGTTACTCCTTGAGTTTATAAAGTGATGCATACTCTTCTCTTTTTACGATGTGGGACAGCTAACATGTGAGTAACACATGGGCACTTCAACACTCCCCCTCACATGTGAGTTTCCTTAGAATTTTTGCTCTCCAGAAAGGTTACAAACCTATTGAACATCCAATTAAAGGCCCTTTAACTAGTGGTAAGATTAAATGCCCAGTATAAAGGCCCAAGTGCTCAACAACAAACTTGACTTTGATACCATGATGAAATTAATAACAGAGTATAATAATTTAGTTTAGGTTTAAGAATCAATCATTCGGTTTTCATTCTTGTTTCTTCAATCAAAAAGAGCAAATGCTCCCTATAAATACAAGAGACATGCCATGAAATAAGGAAACTAAATAATACAAAATAACCTAACTTCCTAAATACTTAAAATAATATTCTAGAATAAAATCAAATATATTCTACTAATTATTCTCTAAATATTGTTTATTATTTCCAACAGGAGTTGGATCTCGATGACCAGGTGGTTGGAAAATGCATATTTTAAATTTTAATAAAGGTCTTGAGTTTGCCAACTGAAATGAACATCACTGTTATTCAAAAGCGCATAATCATTTTGATTTTGATAAACCACACATTAGATGCATTAGACAACATGTTTGCACGATACAACGAAGAGGTAGACATGCTCAAGCAACTTGCAAGTTGCAAATATTTTGAAAAGTTGCAAAAGGAGTCATCGAAGAAGATAATAACATTGTGGGAGATTCTTATTTTAAAAATGAAAGAATTGAAGAAGATGTTTATGCTAAAAAAATAACGAGCGTGAAAATGGAGAAAGAATAATTAAAGTGCATGAAAGGACAACTAAAAAATTGAGGAGAATGATAGATCGAGAGTGAACGAGTATGGTAAATGCAAAGAAATTGAAGATCCATGAGCCCATGACAATCAAAACCAATGTAGTGACAGTTGACCTTAACATATTTAATTCAAGAATCTCATTTAAGGTGGCAATCAAAAGGACATTAACACTCATATGTTATTTTCGAATCACTTAAAAAAGAACAGAGAACTAGATTTCCGTTAAGAAACCTCAAGCATGTTGGCCTTGGTCTGCATTGGGGAAGGCTTTAGTTCGGTAGAATTGTAGGGGGCCGGTCCCATATTATCTGGGAGAAGGAGATGGAAAGATGAGGATAAAGGAAATTTTGGACAAGGTGGCGTTCATGGTGTATACACCAACAAGCTCATCAACCGTGGTAACACTGACAAAAGTTTGGTGTAAGGTTCGGTGGATTTCATCAATTTGGCACGTTATTAATTTAGCCAATTTCAATTTTGGCAAATCTCTTCCATGAGGATTTTTGAACAATTACCTTCTTGTCAAGATCATTGCAAAGAGTCGGTGAGTCACACACAATTTTTGTTAGGTTTTTTTTCTGTAGCATTCTAGTCTCGACCAAAGTAACGTTCTACCCATTTTGAGGGCAAGGTGGATTTTTTGGGTCGATATGTCATGAATGTTTAGGGGGGTTGTTTTGGAATTATCAATAATAATAATTTATAAATAATTAGCTTAAGTAATAAGAAATGTAATTTAGTGGTTTAAATAGAAGGTTAGGGTTAGAATATTCATTCATTCATTTAGTAAAAAATTGTGGATGTGTTTCTGGACACATTTCTTGGAGAACCTAGGCTGGTTCTTGTAAATCTATTATGTTTTAATGTAATCATTCTCGACTATGATCAATATCTAAATCTTCAGTCTATATTCACTATAAATTAGCTTTCATTTTATGACACTCATTGCTAGTACATATTCTGCCTAATATTGATATGTATCATTCATGCTTAACTCGGTCCATAACATAGACACATGAATGTAGGAATGGTCAATGAGTAGGAAATGCTCTTACATTAATTTGGATTCGGTTCATATCATATGATATGATGATGATTTACGTTGGTTGTGACTAACCTACCACAACCCTCCTTCTGCTAGTATCGATAGTGAATGCCAAAACACTGACAGACAATTTACAAAAAAATATATATGCAGGTTCCAGTTAGTGTTTCTAGCGTATTTTTATTATATCTATATCTATATGAAAAGGACTGTAAACCATGAATCTTTTTTTTTGTCTAGTAGGAATTGAGTTGTAACATTTAAATTTTTTTTTGTGCTAATATCATTTTGCAGATCCTTCTAGGTCGGTAGGTCCTGTATTTGATGGCTGACTAAAAATAAGTTTTTGTACCTGTTCATCATTTTGGATTTTCTAAGATTTCACGTACTTAGTTCTACTGCTGAGTGCTTATAGATACAATATCCCTTGAGTTTTTCTTGTGTGTGCTAGTGGATCATGTGTCACTCCAGCTGCGGTTTTTTTTCTTTCATTGGGAATTTTTATTTTGTATTCTTTATGACGATACAAACAACTGAGCCTTGGCTGTGGCTAAAATGTTTAAAATAGTGTTTGATTTTATGTCTTGTCTCTTTGTAGGAGCCCACTGAGATTTCAGGTATCAAGAAAGACGTTAAACAAATTTTTGCTGGCTACTGTCATTCGTGTGCAATTACAGGTAACGATTTTCATACCCTCTAATAAAATATAACTGATCCCCATCCCACAAAATTTAAATAATGAACAGCGAAAAAAGGAATTGGAGAGTTTGAAGGATTTCGTACGTATCACTATCTGATTCATTAATCTAATTCGAATATATTCGTTAATTGTTTATGCTAGAAGTTAGAACTTAAGTTTGATGAGTCTCTTACCCTTTCTAGCAAGTTTAAAGGCTTATGAGTGATACGCAACTTTGTTTTTAATAAATAGTTATGTTTTTTTGAATTACAGTGGATGGGGAGCTTTACATGTGGGGGAAGAACTCTAATGGACAACTTGGGCTTGGGAAGAGTAATTTTCTTATCATATAAATATTTGTCAATGTTAATTCTTGCCAATGATCTGTTCATTCATGTTTTTCCATATTTAAATTGTGAATTGTGAAATGCTCCCAGCCATCTTTTCTTAGTCCTAAATTTCTTTGTTTCATAATCTTTGTTCAAGAAGTCATCATTTACATGGCTGCATTTTTCAAATATTTGGGCTGTTATTTTAATGGTGTGGTAAGCTTCTTGTTCTTTTTAGCAATTTGGCATTTGTGTTAAAGGCCTTTGCGATTTGCGAACCTTCTTTTTCACAACATATGCTGGCTACTGCGTGCTGAGAAACTGTATGTGTATCTCATAGCTGCCTTGTATCATTAGTGTTATCAACATGGATGGGGCTCAAGCTATGTAATTATGGGTTCTATTCATTGGATTTCTAATTACAGTCCTCTACAGTTGTATATTAGCCGACCCTACATTGTTGGATTAAGGTTTTGGCATTGTACATTTTAACATCGTCTTAAAATATGGGAAATTTGAGTTTGAATTTCTTTTGAAAGGAACTATAAGACTTATGTTTTTCTCAGCTTTTGATTGGCACTTGCTTAAAACTTGGTGGTATGCCTATCCTCCTTAACATCGTTAACTTGATGCATTTGTTTTGGACTTAGTAAGATTTCTTATATGCTTTTGATGATTAGTGGTGGTTTTTTTTATATCCGTTAGGTGCACCAAAAGCAGTCTCTAGACCAACAATAGTCAAATGCTTGACTGGGCTCAGCATTGAAACGGCTGCTTTAGGTTCAGAGCACTCCATTGCTGTTACTGGTAGAGATTTTTTGATAGTATTTTTTGCTCTTAGTGCAATTTAATCAAAGAAATTTATCACTGGATAAATTCTCTGTTATATTGACTCTCCAAGATGAAGGTGTCACTTTGAGCTGGGGAGGAGAAAATTCTGGAAGACTTGGTCATGAGCGTCAATCTGGCTTATTCAATTTCATAAGCAGCAGGAGGTATACATATTTTATTGAGCATTGTTTTTTGAAGTGGTCAATATCTTGGGATGTTATTGATGTAGTTCTAAGAACACTGCGGAGATATATTTGTTAGAGCCGTGAGTCCTTGACACAAAAATGTAGATATGTTCCTCATTTTTGAGGTGCAATTGTTGAAGCTATGATTATGTGTAAAAGCAGGTTGTTTGCTTGATTACAATGTAAGTCATTATTCCTTGGTGTGCTTATCAGATATGCCTTCCTCAGGTTTTTTAAAGCACTTTAGCTCCATTGCCTGAATTTTCCGAAATACTGATCTTGAGAACATTAGTATAGTTTCAACTTTTCACTATTTTTTTGTCGGTTTTAAATAGTTGTAGTTTCTTGTGGTTTTGTTTGATTTAACTCCGGCATGGGTAATTTCTCTATTGCATCAGGGATGTTACAGATGTTCTCATGTACATTGTCCACATCTGTTGTTTAATCTGTTCTTTATTTTGATCTAAGCTGAGTCTTTCACATTGAAATTCATGTGCAAAGCCTCTGTCCACATTGTTCAACATAAATAATTTTCTTGGCTGTTGGATATTAAGATTATATTACATGCTTCACTATGTTGAAACTTGAAAAGGTTTTCAGTAATCCTCTAGCTACACTAAAGGTTTTTAGGCTCTTAGCTGATAATATGATTATATTCAAAACTACTTTGTAAGATTGGACTCTTGTTTTAGGTTCATTACTTTGAAAAGTGGATAAGCTGCTCACTTTCACTTATTTCTGTTTGTCAATTGTTGAATTTCACAGTTCACTGCATCACTAATCACACATAAATGTGAAACTCTAGCTAAACGCCATAATTTATCAACTTGTTTTGGGTTCTTCTATATCATATCTTGTTTGATGCACAAAAAAGACATTTATTGTTAGTAGTTTATAACTTCATCTCAGTATTGTTGGGGAATATTGGACTAAAGAGGTTGGCTTTAAGTTCTTAGCTTTTCCATTTTATGTGTATTAATGTAGGGACATTTTTGTTGTAGTGAATATACTCCGAGGATTATCAAAAGGCTAGAAGGCATTAAGGTATGTTATGATTTTTGCTTTTTTGATTGAAGGCCTTTAAATGCTTTGATCATCTCTAGCTTAACTCCTAATATTAACTTATTGTTTGTTTGTTAGATCACAGCAGTTGCTGCCGGCTTGATGCATTCAGCTTGTATTGATGGTAACCATGCATGTGGATGTTGAGTTACATTCTTGTAGTCACTTATTTTATCAGTATGATTTGATTAGCTTTTTTCTTTGGCATACTGTGTTGACTTCACAGAAAATGGAAATGTCTTTGTTTTTGGTGAGGGAAAACTGAATAAGCTTGTGAGTTTTATCATGCCGATGCTTAAACTTTTATCGCAGATTAATTTCCTAGTTGCTTGAGGCTGTTAGTTTTTCAGTTGCATGCTAAGTGAATACATTTTGCAGAATGCCAGAAATTCAGTCGATGTCACTAGACTACCAATGCTGTCAGATCTGCCAATTGCCAAAGAAGTTGCATGTGGTGGTTATCATACCTGTGTAATAACAAGTATTTTCTGATTCATTCTCTTTTTTAATCTTTTCTGAATTCCATTGAAATGCCAGAATCCATTGCCAAAGTTCTGCCAATAAATGATTCTTACGATAGTGTGTGCTAGCTAGATGTTGGGGAAGGATCAATAACAAAGGCATTATGTACTCTCCTCCCAAATGAGTAAAATGTGATCAGTAGGCCTTTCTTAGAAAAGACCATATAGATTATGGCAGATTGGCAGTTTAGTGCGATGCCAGAAAGATGCAGAACTAGACAAGAGTGAACAGGATAGGAAAAATTTGTTGGCAATCTCATGTTTTCACTTGGTTTAGTTCATGTATCTGTCACAACAACTATTAAGGAAGGCCCAAATGCGTTTATATCCTACAAAAGGAGGCATAATAAATCTGTTTAAGGAGAGCAAGCATTTATTGCCAGCCGAGTAGGGTAATATCCATTCTGTTATGAAATTTCTGTATTAAGAGTTTTTTAGGAAAGGGATCATTCTAGAAATAGATTTTTTTTGTAACTGATTTAGTCTTTGGCTTTTTGGCTCAATGACCATACAAAGTACTCTTTTTGCCCTCATCTTGTCTCTTCTTAAGATACAAGTCCTCATGGAAAACAAATCCTTATGTGTTACATCACCTTGGAAGATATCGAATTTTGTATGACTTTCATTTCTCAAAGCTTTTTTATATGGCACGCATAATATTGTTTCTTATTTCCTACTATTATTCCTCATTATTATTAATTTTTAACAATTTATTTAACTTGTGGCTTGACTGAACTTTTTGTCTCGGCAGCATGCATTTGCGACTAATATTAATATCAACTGTCAAGCCATAAGTTTTAAGCAATTGTGGCTTATTTAGGATGCTTCTTATAAACTTGTATCTTCTCTGGTTAACGGCTTTATGATGCATGTACTTGGATTTCTAGCCTTTGTGAAGTAGATTTCAACTTTTCCATTTAACATGGCGCAGGGAATGGAGAATTGTATACTTGGGGATCTAATGAAAATGGCTGTCTTGGCATTGGGTATATCTTTGTTATATATTTCTATCTGAAACACGACTAAACAACTTTTGAACTCTGAGATTGTGAATTTATGATTTACTTTAAAACTCAATATATATTAAAATATTAACTTTATCCCTTTTTCAAACTTACTAATCTAGTTGCACTGATGTCATTCATTCGCCGGAGAGAGTGGAAGGCCCTTTTGTGAGGCAGTCAGTGAATAAGGTTTGTGCTGTTCCTCAAAGCTAATAATTTGTCCAGTAAACGTGAAGTTGTGTAGTCAAGATGTAAAAGCCTAGAGGGTAATATGACACTTATTTCAATTTCTCTAAATCTATAATATATAATGAATCTAGATGTTTTCGGTGAATGATATCTTATTATATGATAAAGGAATAAAACAAGTTTGGTGCTTATTACTTGTATGCTTTTACATTTTTACTTGGCTTATATCAGGTTTCTTGCGGTTGGAAGCATACAGCTGCCATTGCAGGTGGGTGCTTGTCCTGAAAAATTTGGGCCTTTTGTTGCATTATTTCTAGAATTTAATACATAAATTGTAGAGTATGGCAAATAAATTGTACTCGAACCCATTAATTAGCTCATTGTTCTAATCAACCAATTTGAAATCATAAATTGTCACTTTGAGGTTATAGTGATCATTTTAAAGTTATAAGTGATTACTTTAAGACAATAAATGTATTTTGGGCCAACACAATAGACACGGTTTCACCATGAGACCATCTCATTTGAGAATTTTTGTAAATTCTTTAATCACCATGTTTTAAGCGCAAATGTTCATAATTATGACTTGTGATTGTTTTTACTTATTTTTTGGATGATTTGCTTGGTCAAACTGATGTAGTGGACATTACCCGATGTTTTGCAGATGGATATGTTTTCACCTGGGGCTGGGGAGGTTCTCATGGAACATTCTCCGTGGATGGTCAGTCTTCTGGTGGACAGTTGGTTTGTTTCTATTCTTTGTGCTCCCTCTGATTTTTCCATTTTAGTTGTACATGAAACAAGGTACTTGTACCTACTGCTAATGGGAAGTTGCTAGTTGTACATAAATTGCAATTGCAGATGCTCCTCTTTTGAATTATTATCGATATGTTTCAATAGATGATTTTGGTTTAATATGAAGTATACATTTGTCTTTATTTGGATATGCCCTAGGAGATGGTAAGGGAAAGGGAAAAGAATTGCAAGAATTATCGTTTGATATTTTTTAAAACCAACTCCTTACAATGTAGGAAAAATGGAAAGATTGGGGAAGAAAATGCTAGCTCAATCTTTCCTCTTACTCTGCTTTCCATTAAAATTTTTACTCTTTCATAAATTTTGGCTATTCCCACTGTTTCTGTTTCGTTGTTAAATTAAATTTTTGTATGATTATAGTTGCATTGAGGATATAGGAATAGTGGAAACTAATTTGGTTTGTAATGCCGGAATATATTTCGTCAACCGCCATATCTCTCCCTCTTCAATCCTTATCCTTATTTTTGCTTTTGTCACATCAATTCATTACTAAAGAAGCTCCTATTTTGTCTACTTAATATTCGCCCATTTGATTTTATACTGAATAGACTTAATTTGATGGAAATTTATCCCGAATGAAACTTTTTTCCTGAACCTATATTTTTCTAATTTCCTATTGTGTTTCTGCTTTTGTTGTTACTTAATTTGAAAGAACTTTTATTTTACTTTTTGAAACTGATTATATCTGAAGTTTAACCTAACTGAACTCAATTTTCTTTTATTTGAACTTAATGGTCTTCTCTTCTATAAGCAACTTTATACTTCTATCTAGGTCAAAAGAGAAAGTAATAACAACCTATGAGCTTAGCATATGAGGATTCAGATTAAACGCACGATTATTTTGCCATTGCCAAGTGAGTTTAGCTGTGAAGCTGACCTGAAAAGTGACGCAACAATATAACATGAATACCATGCAAAATACGTTGATAAATAGTGGGATCTTCAAACATGTTTTATAAAGAGTTTAGTTGCTGTTTATTTAGAAGGACGTATAGGGTGGTTATTGTTCAAGTTATGTGGTATTACATAAACATAACTGCAACTGCCAAGGAAAGGTGGTTTATTATTGACCTATCCGTCTTATTCTTACAAGTGCAAGTTCACACACAGACACTACTGCATTAGGGGAACTTTTTAAAAGGTGAGTGTTTCAAGAAGAGATGAGTCTTCAACGTCGTCCTTGGATGCTTTGGGAAATGAAGAACGGTATATGAGCCTTCTCTTGGTTTTCACATACGATATTAGATAATAATAATACTCCCTCCACCCTTTTCTTATTGTCCACTTTCTACTGGGCACGCAAATTAAGAAAAATGGTAGTGGGGTATTTTAAGTGATTATAATAATTGTAAAGGTAGTAGTTGGGGTATTTAAGTAATTATAATAATTGAAAAGGTAGTAGGTGGGGTATTTTAAATAATATAAGCTGGGTTAGTTGGGAGTATTTAGGTAAAAAATCTTTGCCAAAAATAGAAAGTGGACAATTAGAGTGAATTAACCAAATAAGAAAAGTGGACAATAAAAAAGACACGGAGGGAGTAAGAAATTTGAAAAGAAATCTGTCTTATTAGCTTTAGTAGTAGAAATAGTGAAAACTGTGAAAAGTGGTAGCAAGATTGACTTGATTTAACATCTGATCCAATGCAATATTTTAAATGTTATTTATCTAAGTGGGCAAATGTATGTTTGTAAATAAAGGAAATACTTGATAGATCTTGAAGGGACAAGAAATTGAACATTGTTAAAAAGTCTCGACAAATTCGCAATAAGAGGACCTTGATATATGTGAAAGCAACTATATTTACAACGACAGAAAACAGTTCGGTATTTGTGACGGAAAAGAAATATCTTATGGGAAGTAATGATGAAGAACACGGAGTCCTATATGCAAATATACATCTATCAGTCCTCATGTGTTAGGAGAATTTGCTACAATATTACCGGTGATTTAGATATTTGATGAATGGCAAATGGTGTTGGAGATTGTTTAGGACACATAGAGACTTCTCGACAATTATTTGGTCGATCAAACATGATGTATGGACTTACGAAATGGTTACTTTTGTGGACCTTGAGAAATTCAAGGAAGTATTTTGCATTTCCCTATATTGCTTACATCTGACCCCCACCGAACCTACCTAGGTGGTAGTCATTTGGCATTGCAGTAATGAAATGTTTTGGTTCCAAAATCATAGCAGTTTATATTTGCTGAGGATGAAAAGTTTAGGTTTGAGATGTTGGTATACATGGCTCACGTGGTTGCAGAATGGATCCTGGAGCCATTTTTGTGATGGTTTACATGGTTTACTGAATTTGACCATAAATGATAGACAACATGTAGTGCACCTGTTAGCCATTTAAAGTATCCATTGCTTGTTATGCTTAAAATCTAGTACTTTGTTTCGTTCTCCAAGTTTAGATGTCGTATAGTCGAAGCTTAGTGTAATTTAGTTATTCCTTCCCCCCAATAAATTCTCATCTTGTATAATGTCTATAGATCACTTTATTTCATTTCTACCAAGTTTGTTGTCAAATGCATCCATATGTTTGCTTCGCAATTACAGGGCCATGGAACTGATGTTGATTACATCGAGCCAACTCTCATTGATCTCGGCAGTGATGTTAAGGCATTGGAAGTATCTTGTGGATTCAATCACACTGGTGCAATTTTTGAATACATGTAACGTTCAGAATAAGCCATTCGACAGTTTGGACATGTTATGGCTTTTGTGACCTTGTCTTGGTGCTCCACACATTTGTGGTGTTTATTATATCTTACGTCCCCTTCATTTATTTCACCAAGTCATGAGTCGGCATCAACATATCTGTATACCGAGTGCAGACCAACTCAGTCTTTCTCCTGAGGGGTAAATTTTTCATCTTCCTAAAATTCATTAATTAGTATGAATGAATGTATGTGTTACCTGTATTTTATAGATGTAAATGCAAATGTGATATTATACATTCTTGTTGAATATCAGCAGGATTTTGTACCATAAAACCAACTAACAAGTACATAACTGTTAAAAATTAAATAAGCTTTTTCAATCTACTGCATTTTTGTTTACAATGAAATGCATTTGTAGATAATATTAACTCAGCAGTCAGGGTCAATACTTTTGGCTTCGAAGTTTTTTTTTCTCTGTTGATGATGAAACTGTGTTATTGTTTATTCTAATCGTGTTTGATACTCGTGGATCCCGCTTTTATCGTCTTTTTGGTTGTACAAGGAATAGAAAAAGTAGTTATACAGATGATACCGAGCTGCTTCTACCATTAAGGGTTCTAGTTGATGGCGGAGAGAAGGTATTCAATGAAGTTAAGTTAACACATATATTTTGTATTCAATGAAGTTAAGTTAACACAGATATTTTGGAATATTGTTCTTTGTTCATTCTATGCGAAAGAATCTCCTGATTTTTGTTAAAGTCGCAGCTTGCTGTCCAGTGGCGGATCCAGGGATTAGAGTCCCATGGCCATGGGGCACCAACAAATGGACGAAGTTATAAAAAAAATTTCGGCTATTTTGGCAAAGTTTCGTTTGTTAAATTAACAACAAATTTTTTAAATTCATGCAAAATGACATGTGGAAACACAATAATCCCAAGCTAAAGCCAAAGTATAATATAAAACCGGTCAATTAACATTTACAATTCGGACAATACGACATACATACTTATTATTGCACTATGCAACTTTGTATTTATTAAAACTAACTTGTTCAAAATCTATAAATAAATTTTTAAGAAAGAAAAAAAATTATCTTTTAATAAAAGAACACACTAAATATTTGAATGAGAGAGAAATTATTATTTTTTTTAAAAAAATTTTGCCCCAGGGAGGCCCGTGAATAGCTTCGCCACTAAATGCTGTTTGATGAGATAATATTCTCTTCTGAGCATAGGGGATTCTACATCATGGTTAGAAAATGGCTGTTTTGGCCAATTTTTTAGTTGATTTTTGATTTTTATTAAAGGTTTCTTAAATAGTTATAGAACTTTAGTTAATAGTTGCTAACCAAAATCGATATGCTACTTTGTGGAGTTTTTTTTGAAAATTTGAAACAAATAAGATTTAAAAACAAAAAAAGTAATGGAATAAGATTGAAATTAAACTTTTCCAAAAAATAACCGTCAAATGCCCAGACTTGTGGTTTGGAGCTATTCGCAGTTACTAAGTGCAAACAACTTGCTTTGACTGTTTTGACCTGTTCGCACTTAGTAACTGCGAACAAGTATGCGGGGCTTTTAAAACAGAATCTTTCTTTAGAAATTAGGCAACAGGGCTGTTCGCACTTAGTAACTGCGAACAGGTCAAAATCAGTCAACAGGTTGTTCGCAGTTACTAAGTGCGAATAGCCTGTTGACTCATTTTGACCTGTTCGCAGTTAGTAACTGCGAACAGACCTAGCCTTTTTTTTTTTGAAAATTCCCTCATGTTCCCACTTAGTAAGTGCATACAACTCCAAACCTGTGCCCACACCTAGTAGACGCTTAGTTTTGGGATAACTTTGATTTGGGTCTTATTTCATTATTTTTGTTGTTTAATAATCTTATCCTTTTCAAATTTTCGTTTTTTTTAGCTTACTAGTATAAAACTCTTGTGACGCATGAAGTTTATTAGTATGGAAATACTTATAAATACTAATTATAAAGAAAAATGCAACTGCATAATATAGTTATTAGATTTTAATATTAATAAAATTATGTAAAAATTAATATAAGTTTTTGTAACAATAATTTTTTTTGTCAAATAGATATATGAAAATATAGCAACAAAAAGGGGAAATATACAAAAGTTTAGAAATGTAGAATCACAGGCAAATCATCCATACCAAAAGCCACTCACCTAAGAAGCAGTTCTCTTACGCTATGTTTGGCAACTTGAAATTACTTTTCAAATGTTAAATTGGGCCAAATACTATGATTGGCAAATCTTAAATTTGTAAATGTAGAATTGAGTCAATTTTATAGAATTGTAATAACCATGTAAAATTTGGTCAAATATCAAAATTTGCAAATTTAAGCATGTAGGTGTCATTTAGAATTGTTGAATTTGAGTATCAAAATTAAATTTCATATTTTCAAATAAATTCTATGTTGTTGAACACAACCTTAAGAAACTAGACACTCCCAATTGATCTAAAAATAATGGTTTTTACCACATTCGAAGTCGAGTGACTTGTCTCCACAAAAATTTTGGTTTCGCTGCATCCAAATCCCCGTAGATCACTTTTGTCCCACACATGACAATGAGCTTTGCAGTATTTGTATTCTTTTTGTTAATCTTTTCCATATGCTTGATTTCCTCCTCAAACAATCATACCTACCAAGTATGATTATTTAGGAAACTGAAGACTTCTTTTCGAACTAGTTTGGCATTCTCACATTCAAAAAGCAAGTGCTGCAGAGTTTCCTAGCCCCCATCACAAAGGGCGTAATCCAATCCACAATCTCCTATCCATTTATTAATACGGTCTTTTGTCATCATCATCATCATCATCATCATCATTATCATATTCAATATCTCACTCGAGAGCTCTAGGTGAGGGAAGTTGACGGACAATCCATACTTGTACTCCCTTTATAGCGAGGACTAGAGGAAAGCGGTCGATTTTACCCCCAACATAGAAGAAACCCTACATGAAGAGGATATGAGTGGCAAAGTTGTCTCGAGATAACACCTGCTTGTAGATTAATTTTGGGGTTTTGGATTAGTGAAACCCTATGTTTGATCTTGTGTTTAATGTTTAGGAATGGGGTTGAGATTGATGATGATTGCTGATAGATATTCGATTTGAATCTTATCCTGCCACTCCTAGAGAGATATAGGGCGATTATAGGTCGTTCGTTTGGCCTATTGGGCATTAACTTCCTCTCGATATCTAGAGTGTCTCAATTGATTATCGTTCGAACTCCCTTAACCTAGCTTATCATTACTTCCAATAGACCATCATAGGATGGACCAAGTGTAGTCCCCGAATTTCCTTCATTGCTTAGTTTCGCTGTTTACTCTTGTTCTTAGTGTAGCTCACCCATCAACCTACCTTCCATATAAACTTTTCCGCACCAAGTCATTAGTCTAGCATCCCTTGTCCTTGTGGTTCGACCCCCAACTTACAATTACACTCGTTGTAGTAGTAGGGTGATTATAAATATTGTTTGCATAGCTTGGTTCTTAGTATTACGACGTGCTAGAAACTGGTTATCATATAGGCTCTTTGTTTGAAGTTGTCTCACCGAGAGTCAGACTTTCACAAAAATAGATGATTGATATGAGAATGAAATCTTTTATCAGACATGTTCTCGTTCAGGAATTGTAGTTTTCACTTAATTCGACCTTTTATTTTATTAAATGATTTATTAAGAAAAACTATTTACTTTGTTTACATGGAGGGAAATGGAGAAAAATAAAGGAGAAGTATTTAAAGGAATTGAAAAACTTTGGTTTGCAATAAATGGGGAGACGAACATATTTTTAGGGATATTAATGTATAATCGTGAGTGTAAAGTTTGTGGTAGAGGTAGGAAAAAATCAATGGTATTGGTTTGATATCTTGACAAAGCTCTAACCTGTTTAAATTTCGTGCACCTTTTATATTTTAGATTTAGATTTAGAGATAAAGTGATGTACCTACAACAATATATTCATTATTCATTTTCAAGTAAAAAAGAAATAAGACAGGCTTATGATTTTTCTTCCAAATTGTTTTACTTTCGTATAAAATTTATTTATCGGAAATTAGAAATAAAGAACAACAATCTTTTCAAATCCCCTTTCTTCCATTCGATCTCAAAATGATTCCGCCCGTAGTCTAACTGATCTTGATTAAACTTGGAATATAACTGATAGATTCGAACCCTATTAACCCAACTTAATATAAACCTAAATTGAATTTGAGAAAGTTCAAGTGAAATGATGCCTACAACAATGTATTCCATATTCATTTTCAAGTAATAAAGGGATGATGAAGACTCCAAATTTTTCATTCCAATCTTTTTTATTTCGAGAAAAAAAAGTAGATGAGAAGCAAAAGAACAATAATTTTTTCAAATTCCCTTCTTTCCTTTCCATCTCAGCTCGATTTATTTGCAAATGAGTGCTAAATATTTTCTTTTGTATCCATGTGTAATTTTCTTTCTTTAACAAAATTTTTTATTCATTGCCTTATTTTTTTTCTCCGTTTTCTCTTCTTTTTCCTGATATTTTCTCTCCTTCTTTTTCCTACTGAATTGTCATCAAAACAAATTGCTATAGTACTTCTACATGCACTATTGTTTTGGTTAGGTAGGCAAGAAATACGAATGATGAGAACTAAGGAGTGTTTTCTTTAACAAAGAATAACTATAAATAGTTATTTATGAAAGTCATTTTCTTAATCAAAAGTGCATCATCATCATCATCATACCCAATGTATCCCGCCCAAAGAAAACTATGGTCAGGGACTGGGGATGGAAGGACAAATGCAACTGATATCCATAAAGGAGAGCGCAACCAATGAGTCCCTCGACTAGAGAAAGAATAAGAGAAGTTTCTGCAACGTATATGACTGAGTAAGGCCTAACTCCGCAAGTCTGAATCTTATCACACAAGCGTGACTAAGGTCGGCTTTAATGGTAGGCAATGAGTGCCACCGCCTAGGGCCCAACAATTATAGGGGCATAAATATTATATGTGATATTCATAGTTAAAAAAATTAATTTCAAAGTGTTGTAGCATTGGTGTGCAACACGCAACACACAAATTAGAGGAGAAGTAAATGGAAAACTTGTTTTTTTGCATTCCCACATTAGTTTTCATTTTCCATAGTAAAATTGAATGGTAATGGCAAATGACTTCGATTTTTTCAAAGAGAATTAAAAAGAATTTGAAAGGGCAAAGCTAAGTTTTTAAACATTAATTATTATTCTTAGAAGTTAGAAACCACAAAGAGAAAGAAATGGTAATCCCATTATCTATAAATCTCATTTTCGCATTCTCAAATTTCAACATTCAGCATAACAATAAAAATGAATTTGGAATTTTTATAGAGCAAATATGTGGAGATTGATCAATAGAAGCAAATTTTGGTAACTATTTTGACCTCTTTTTTATGTTGCTTTTTTATTTAAATTTTTTCTCAAAATTTTTTTAATATTTTATGAAATTTTATTGTTGATAATTTGATGTTTTTTATTTTTGATTTTCTGTAGTTTTTGATTTTTTATTAATTTAAAACTTGCTCTTGTTAGTCCTAAATCGATTAATAGAAGCAAATTTATTAATTTTTTTGCATTTGATGTGCTCGATTTAGAGCACATTTATTACCTTACTTTGGTGTCAAGTAGTCTCGTTGTTTTACATTGATTTTACGCGTTATATACTCGATTTTACCTTGTTCTTGTCTCCATGGTGTTTAAAGGTCATTTCAGGTGTTTTCAGGAGATTTCAAGGTAAATCGGATCGCGTTCGAGGCTTAGACTTCAAAGTCGAAGAAGAGGCACGCGTTATGAGGCTCTCACGAGTGTTTCGGGTCATCCCCGAAGATATCGCGAAGATCGGAGACGTTTTTATGATGGATTGGAAGTGCAAGAAGCCAAAAGGGCCTAGATTCGGTCGAATCTAGGTGGCCTTCGGTCGAATCGTAGTCCAGCAGCCCAAGTCAAGTGCTCAAGGTCTCTGGAAATGGCGAATGAAGCCCAATTCGGGCGAATCCCCAGCCATTCGGTCGAACCCAGGTCGAACCAAGGTCGAAGCCAAGTCGAAGCTAAGTATTGCACCCAAATCAGAAGACCAAGACTTTGTGGGATGGGCGAATTCGACAAAGATTCGGTCGAATCTGATGGCTTCGGGCGAATCTGACCTCCAATTCGGGCGAATGGAGCTGTGTTCCTGCAATTTCATTTTCTCTTCGAAGCTTGCCACGTAGGATTCTTTTAGGGCTTTTGTTCCTATCTTTTGTAGCCTATATAAGGGCACTTTTATGAACATGAACCCTATGTCTACTATGAGAAAAACCCTCTCATCTTAGAACATCAATTTATTGCTTTCATTTTATTTCTTTTGCCTTAGATTAATCTTTTATGCTTTCATTTACATTCAAGCTTTGTAATTTCAATTCCTTTCCTTTCAAGCACTTTGGTTTATGTAAGTTTACTTTCATTTATTGCTTTCTCTCTTAGTTTATCTTTCATTCACGCCATTTAATGTTTTAGAGGTGCTTGGTTGGTGATGTTAGGAGTGAGCCCATGTTCGAGGTGCTTGGTTGGTGGCTTGGATGACTACTTTTAGAGGCGCATTTCGACTAGCCTGTGAGTATTGAGCCTTCTTGGACTCCTTGCGAGTTTCATCCATTGTGAGTGCTAGTTAGGGGATCTAAGTATTGTGTCGGTTCTTTTCCAGCACAGATAACTTTTTTTGAGACCAGGGATGATAACACGTTCGCTAGAATTGAGCTACATAGCCATATAGCGTACCTTGTATGTAATTGACATTAGGATAAGCCAAGTTTTTGCCTTTTCCTTTTCTTTTGTAGCCACATTATTTAGCCTCCACATGAGCCAAATATTCCCTCTCTTTACCTAGAGGATAGCTTTGTGATGGTGGGTTTGTTGTGTGCTACATCGATGAGTAGGATTTTGGTTATGATATTATGGTTGTTGGTTTACATGACTCTATCCATTTCATGTCCAGCTCTTATGGTTTTTCCCTATTTCCTCTAGTGCTTTCATTATTATTATTCATACATATTCTATGATTTGAGGAGACCTTTCTCTTGTTCTTCATCGAGATTTTATACACATACATATTCTTGTGAGTGAGAAGGTCGATGTTTTATTGGGATATGAGTTTGGAGACACCTGTTTTTATGAGATTTCACATGTTTTGATAGTGTTTGATGATAGAGATCATTGTGCGTATATGAGATTATTGGGTTATTGATGGTTGTGGATATAGTTTTCATTGGTTTATTATGAGATGTTTATGGGTGTTTTGTTTAGGGTCACTTGCTATCCTCTACTTAGTGATCGGCTCCGCGAGGTCGTTTTATTTCTCGAGTGGTCGGTCTAACAATAAATTCCCACACTAGCTACTATGACTAGTATAGTTAGCAAGTACGGGGTCGATCCACAAGGAAGCTAGTTAAGTATGCACTTTTGTTATGGTGGTAATTAAAGGTTTATTGGATTATAGAGTTTTGTTTGGGAATACAGTGAGTTATTAGTAATTATTTAATCTTAGGCTTGGGGATGTGACTCGTTAATATGCTAGGGACTTATGATTAGGTTGGATCATGGTTCTTGGTAATGAACAGAGTTAGTTGATTATTAGCATCACAACTTCTGGGTATAGATACTTATTGGTTTAGTGATTTGGCTTAAGAGCTTCGGCTTCTAGGCGTACAACTCGTCCAATTCACTAAGCTTGTTTACGTTCTTTAACCCCTTTATTATACTAGACATGTGATTTTATTTGAGCATATGATCCATCATCCTTGGTCTAACTAGGCCTCGAAGGACTCCTAATAAGGGTAGCTTCTGGGCTACTCAATATTAGCGTGAATCATATGTCTTAAATTCTTTTCATATATCTAGTATAACAAGCTATGGTTGGAGATTGGAATGTGATTAGCGCATCTTCTAGGATTAGCTAACCTCACTCCATTTGCTGGCTGACTAGGCCTTAACAATGGAGTCTTCCAACTTCCTACCTTAGAGTTTACATAGGCCAATAACCATTATCCAACCATCTTAATCCTTACACATATTGTCAACTACATCCCCTAGCCCAAGAAGGGAATTACTCACTCATGGATGAATTTAAAGTAACAACAATACTAATCACATTATCCATAATATAATAATTTTAGGATAATCTTTTGCTAATGGTGAAGAACAAGGGTCAATTTCAAATTAGTGATACCAATAATTAAATATGGAATGATAACAATATAATTAAATCAATGTGATGCATATATGACTAATAGATTAATTAATCACTTCATACAAAGTTCAATTGTAGATTGAATCAATTAGTTTCTAATTTTCAATGTACTAGGAAAGTGTAAATAGTGGAGATGAATGTGGAAGAACATGAATATTCAAGATAATTCAACAACATTTTCATCATTTCAATCATCAATTTTTGGAATTCAAACTAAATAATGTAGCATTAAATTAAGAAAAGTTGAGTGAGGATTAATACTTTAATTGCAAAATGTGATACCTCTATTACTTCTTGAAGATGAATGTTTGAACACAATAGATTGTTTAAAGAACTTACTACCACTACTACTTCTACTTACTAAGAATTACAAAATGTAGGTGGAGTTTGCTTTCTTGTCTCTTCAATTGAGATTGTTAACAATGGAGGAGAAGAACCCTATTTATAGGAGAGCAAGATAAATTGTGGCCACTAATTTATTACATAAACTAATAGAAATATCTCCTAAAATATCTTGGCTTTGAAGGTTTTGGAGAAGTCTAGAGAGTTTTAAGTCGGTGCTTCAATCGAAGAAGATGAAGAAATGAATCCCGCAAAACTGATTTCTGGGCTGTTTTAAATTGGGGAAGAATTTGAACTGGACTCGACCGAGTGACTCGACCGTGGTACTCGACCGAGTGGCTCGACCGAGTCATGCTGCTTTTTCTCCTTTCTTGTTCTTCAAAGCTTCTTATGTTATCAAGGGTCCATCTCTATTCCAATGATGCTTTAACTAATACCTTGAGATCTGCAAAATATATTAAAACACCACCAACTATATAAAAGGGTAAATTATCGAGAATGTAATTTATTATAAAGCTATTTTCGGGGCAAAATTAGCAAACAAAGTGGCTTAAACGGGGTATAAAAATGTCATAAAATACGTTTATCACTTAGCTGTTCGACTTGGTCCGTTTAGCTTGTTCTATGCTGGAGTTAGATATGACACAATCCCCATTATTCTCCCCTATAAAGTGTTTGATTCCCGACTCATCTTTAGTCGGAAGATATGAGCGAAACACGAACCATAATCAAACACATGAGCGTCATTGCATATATTTCTCACATCTTTTGAGAAATTACATGGGGAGCGTAGACTTGTGACCTCTCTAGGTAGTGGGTGGCATAGCCTGTGATGTTGCTTACCCTAGTGATCTCGAGCTTGTGGAATTGGTCATACTTTCTGGTTTTGCGCTCATTGAGACCACTGTACTTGCACACCTATGGCTAGGGAAGGGTTTTGCTTATGCACATGCTTGTATTGTTTTGTTCTCCACTCACCATGTTTGTTTGCTTTGGATTTGTGGGTCTCCTTCTAAAAACCCTCAGGAGACCTTACTCGTCCTCTTTGGGAGACCTTGAGGTTTAAAGGGCTTGTCGTACGTGCTAAGTGCGATCATGATTCCTACGATAGTGAGTAGATTTTATTGCTTTCATAGTTTAGTTTTGTTTCGCTTTGTAGTTATTTTGTTTTTGGGATGCCCGGTGCTTTCATGTTGTTTCTACCTAGTCTCTTTGCTAGGGACTAGCAAAGGTTAAGCTTGGGGGTGTTGATGTGCTCGATTTAGAGCACATTTATTACCCTACTTTGGTGTCAAGTAGTCTCGTTTTTTACATTGATTTTATGCGTTATACACTCGATTTTACCTTGTTCTTGTCTCCATGGTGTTTAGAGGTCATTTCAGGTGTTTTCAGGAGATTTTGAGGTAAATCGGATCGAGTTCGAGGCTTAGACTTCAAAGTCGAAGAAGAGGCACGTGTTATGAGGCTCTCACAAGTGTTTCGGGTCATCCCCGAAGATATCACGAAGATCAGAGACCTTTTTATGATGGATTGGAAGTGCAAGGAGCCAAAAGGGCCTAGATTCGGTCGAATCTAGGTGGCCTTCGGTCGAATCTTAGTCCAGCAACCCAAGTCAAGTGCTCAAAGGTCTCTGGAAATGGCGACTGAAGCCCAATTCAGGCGAATCCCCAGCCATTCGGTCGAACCCAGGTCGAACCAAGGTCGAAGCTAAGTATTGCACCCAAATCAGAAGACCAAGACTTTGTGGAATGGGCGAATTCGACCAAGATTCGGTTGAATCTAATGGCTTCGGGCAAATCTGACCTCCAATTCGGGCGAATAGAGCTGTGTTCCTGCGATTTCATTTTCTCTTCGAAGCTTGCCACGTAGGATTCTTTTAAGGCTTTTGTTCCCATCTTTTGTAGCCTATATAAGGGCACTTTTAGGAACATAAACCCTATGTCTACTATGAGAGAAAGCCTCTCATCTTAGAACATCAATTTATTGCTTTCATTTCATTTCTTTTGCCTTAGATTAATCTTTTATGCTTTCATTTACATTCAAGCTTTCTAATTTCAATTCCTTTCCTTTCAAGCACTTTGGTTTATGTAAGTTTACTTTCCTTTATTGCTTTCTCTCTTAGTTTATCTTTCATTTCTTGCTTTGAATCTTTTTCTATTGCTTTCATTTCTTGTTCTTACTTTGGTTATTGCTTTTTAGAGTAGTTGATAGTTAGTTTCCTTGCTTTATCTTTCATTATTGTTAATTTCTTTCTTGCCCCTAATGCTTTCAATCATGTCTTCTTACTTGTTCTTAGTTGTAGTTGCTTTAAATATGCTAGAGTAGATTTCTTAGGGGTTTTGGTTTGGTAAAACCCTAGGTTTGGTGAATGTTACTTATATGTTAGATTAGGGTTGAGGTTGTTGTGGTTTGTTTGATTGATATTTGATGCATATCTTGTCCAGCCACTCCCTTGTGAGACATAGGGTGATTATGGGTCGTTCGCATTGACTATAAGTCATCAACTTCCCCATGCTATCTAGAGTGTCTCGATTGAGCCACGCTCGATCTCCCTTGACTTAGCTTTGTATGAGAACATAGTATCGACCTAGGGTGGATCCTCACCAACCCCGTTTGTTTCTTATTGCTTACATCAATCTTGTTTATTGCTTTTCTTAGTTTAGTCTTAAAACACCCTCCTACATACACACACCACTCTTCTCTACACCTAACACTTAATCTTCCTTGCCCTTGTTCCTTGTGGTTCGATCCCCAACTTACCTCTATACTCGCTATAGTTGTATTTAGGGTGTTTACAAATGTGTTTGATTGACCAAGGTCTCTAGCGTTAAACGACGCGTTAGAAACTCCGTTATCGGCATTCAATCACGCTTTGTTTTCTATAATTGTTTAGGTTTTAGTTTCTACAACGTTATGTCTTTCACTTTTCGATTTGATTGTAAGGGTTTTAGTTTTAGTTATAATTTTTGGGGGTTCTAGTTTCTACAACCTGACGGATTCCATCCATTGACCATTAACGTTTTGTTTGACCCATCATTTGATGTGCACGTGATGTTACACTAATGGAAAAAACAACGTCAATGGCTGAGGTTTTTTGACCGTTATTGGCTGCGGTTTTACCTCGCAGCCATTTTATAGCAGCAAATGAGATTTTATTATTGGCTGCGGTTCTAATAACAGCAGCCTATAGTCATTTTTCAAAATAAAAAAAAAACATTTGCTGCGGACATGTACAACTAGGGATGGCAATTCAGTCCGGCTCGATCCGAGGAAAATAATCCGATTGGAGTTCGAGGACAAAATCATCCGACTCCGACTCTGACTTTACGATCCAAGTCCGAGTTAGAGATGGACCGGAGTTGGTCCTTAAAAAATCCGACACTCCAACCCGACTCCGACCCTGAAGGACATCCGACTTTGAATTTTACTTTTACACCAATATTTTGTTTCCTTTTAAAACTCTAGACATGACTAATTCAAGCTCTATTTCATACCAATTGTAATTTTCGATTTTGAAAAACTACATGGCATTTTTAATTAGATTAACCAATCAGAATACGACAAATCAGATCAAGAGAAATAAAATACGCCAAATCAAAATGCGAGAAAAGTTTTTAACCTATAGTTGTAGGACTATTTATCTTGCTAAACTTGAATTCAAAGTACATATTTTTTGTTAAATTGTATTTGAAAAATATATTTTGTTAATTTTGTATGCTTTAAAATCATTAGTACAATATCACAACGATACTGTTTGATAAAAATCCGACTCCTTTGGAGATTCGAGAATCCGAGAGTCCGAGTCGGGGCAAACATGGGGTATGCATGATCCGACTCCGAGTGGAGGTGGACTGAAAAATAAAGTCCGACTATTATTCGGAGCAAAGTTGGAATATGTATAATCCGAGCCGAGTCCGACCCATTGTCATCCCTATGTACAACCGCAGTCTTTGAGACATGATTTTTTTTTTTTTTTTTTTTTTTTGCATTTTGTTTAATCCCTATTTGTTCCAAAAACAAAGAAATCAACCCAGAAATCAAGAACACACTAAAGAAAGATGAAGAGCATATTTAAACTAACCAAAACAACAATCACAAACAAAATCAAACAAAATCATAAACAAACTAAATTAAAATACAATTTACAATCAATATAAAATGTTATCAAGAACAATTTACAATTTACATTGGTACCCTCAAAAATCAAAAATGGTACCTCAATAATCAAAACCAAATCAAAAAATCAAAAACAATGGGGATTTGAGTATTGTAAGAATCATCGCACATGACGCCATGAAAGGATGCTGGACAAGAATTGAGATCTGCACATGACGCCATTGTTGATTTCGAGATCTAGGACAAGGATGCTCCTTCGAAATTCATAGAAACTAAATCAGAGATATGGAGGATTAGGGTTTGGTGATTGAGGGAAGTAACAGTAAAAGAATGAAATTTGATGTTGTTTTTTGATTGAAATTTGATGGCGGATTTGTTTCAATGGCGGATTCGTGAAGTAACAAAATCAGAGATATGGAGGATTTGTTTCAATGGCGGATTCGTGAAGTAACAGTAAACAAAAACAAGTCGAAGAACTTGTTTCAAAACCGTGCCTGTGCCTGTGATTGCTGCTGCATTTGTGGGTTGTGTAGCCCCTGCATGTATCCTATCACCTTCATTTTTCGATTGAAATTTGATAAAAATAATGATATTTTGAGTTGGAAATTTCTGGGATTAGAGGGAAGTGAGAGAGGAAGAAGAGGGATTAGGGTTAGCAAAGGGAGAAGAGGCGGTGAGAAGGGAGAAAATGAATATATACTAAGGTTTTTTAAAGCCATTTGGGCAACCCTAAAATGGGCTTTTTAAAGCCTTATTGGCTGCGGACTATTCAAAACCGAAGCCATTAACCTTTTTTTTTTTATGAAAATTGACTTATTGGCTGCGGACATGGGCTAAACCGCAGCCAATGAGTAATTTTTTTTTATTATGGCTATTGGCTACGTTTATCTAAAACCCGCAGCCAATTAGCAGCAGCCAATACGTTTTTTTCCACTAGTTAATGACCCTTTCTCTCTTTATTTCTTTTATTTCTCCCTCCAATTTTCCATTCTTCCTCTATCTACCGTGTTATATTTTTCCCTCTTTTCCATATGCTAAACATATTTAACCAAGACAACTGAAGCACCTGAATAGTAACTTATATTGCATAAAAGTTTTGAGAATACAAATTAGGTCCACAACTTATTTACTAATCCTTGACTTCTGTCCTCCCAGCAAACATGGTAAAGCCATACCTCTTATACCATATTCTACCAACATATTTAAATCCCAAGTCATTCTTAATCAAATGTGCTATTTCAAAGTAACATCTCTTTTCAGTGTTAGGGTGCAAACTAAGACCTATGTTCTATGCTCAGTTTTGTAATTCTTAGTCACAAAAACACCCCCAAAATACAATCTATTGTTGATTGGCTTCATCATCTCATATGTTGCATAATAGTAAGCAATCTTCCTACAATAACACACATAAAAATAAATAGTCAAAAATCAAGATTAAATACAAGTTCATTCAAATAATCCCTAAAAACCAATAAGTAAATATAGAGAAAAAAAAACCCCGTGTTTAGTTACCCATTAAAAGAACTGTACTATCCTTCACCACACTCCTTTTTTTAGCCATTATTAAGAAATTAAAGAAGAAATTGTGTTGAAGAGGGGAGAAATTACATGAACAGTGAATGAATCATAGTAAATGGAAAAGAAATTACATGCAATAGAGGGGAGAAGAAATTGAAAGTTGTTGGTTTAATACAATTAATGCAGAAGAAATTAACAAAAAGTTAATGGTCAATGGATGGAATCCGTCAGCTGGTAGTGTTTTGCAAACGTTAGTGTAACACCCCGTAATTTTTATAGAATATTCGATATTAAAATAAATTAATAATAGTCAAGTATAAGAAATTTAAGTGAATTAATATGTGACAAACGGTATTGTCATTTATCGCGTACAAGTTTATCGTTATTTAGTTGTTAATCTAAGTGAATTAATATGTGACAAACACAATATTAATTAATTAAAAAAAATAAAAAAAAAGGGGTAAATTGAAGGGGGTGGCCGGTTCTTAGGTGGGTTTTGAGGAGTTTGTAACTCCCCTCTTAAGTGTGTATTATGGCACAATTAAGAGGAAGTTAAAGGGAACTTAAGGGGTGTTGTTCTCCCTTTTAAAAACCCTTCTCATGCTAGATTTTTAATCCCTTTTCACTTGCTTTTACCTCAAAGAATTTCTGTCTTTTTCTTTCCCTCTTTTTGATTGTCGGTTCTCACAAAAAAAAAAAAAAAAAAAAACTTGGTGTTCATCCAAATTCCAAATCAAGGGTAAGTAAAATTTAAGGTGTTAATATTAGATTTTTATCTTTAAAATAGATTATATTTTATATTTCATATATGATGACATCCTATGACTTCTAGGAGGATTCAGTATTTTTATATAAGTTTTATTTATATAATCATTTAACAAAATTAATTTGTTAAAAGGGTTGAGTCAAAATTTTATAAGATCTTTTATTGATTTATATTCTTTAACAAAATTCAAATTTTTTTTGGAAAATTTGCCAAGAATAATCCCAACTATCATCCGTTGGCCAGAAATAATCCCAATTATTGATTTTTTTTAATAATTCTAACAATTGATGAAGTTTGCTGAAAACAATCCCAACTACAGCCGGTTAAGAATCGAATTGGACTGTGTTCAGCAAACTTCATCAATAATTAGGATTAATACAAAATAATCAATAGTTCGGACTATTTCTGGCCAACGGGTGATAGTTGGGATTATTCTTGGCAAATTTTTCATTTTTTTGGCAAAGTAAATATTATAAAATGCCAGAGAAAAATAGCCGAAGGTTACAAAAGGTCCATCAGACTGAGAAGCCGACCCATCCGAAACTCCTAAGGAACAGGCCCCTCGTCATACGCGCTTGGTATGGAATCGACAACTCCCAAAAAGGAAGATCTCCTAGGCTACCTATTGAATCTAGAACACAAATTAGTCTTTACAATGGTAAAACAAAACCAAACTACACTATGCAAAACAATGATAATACATTCAATGCTCTGACTCGATTAGGGCGCTTGCAAGTACGGTCTTCATCTGGTTTCGTGCCATCAGCTCAGCTACTCTCCATAGTGCAGCAGAGGAAGGTCACAACTATGTAGTAACCAGCCCATGATACAAGAACAACCTTTACAATTTGAGGCGCATGAAACTTGGTGAGGCTTCAGTGGGTGCAGATAGGAGTCTTTGTAGGACCTTGTGAGTCTGTGACCAATCAGAAAACCAAGCCAAAAAGACCATAGTAGCAGGATGTAACAGCTCACATCCACCATCCAAAAGAGATTACAAATTAACTAAAATCAGAGTCCATTTATGCCATTAAGCTTACGGGGAATGGGACCTTAGCAGCCTAACAGACCAGGGGTAGCCCTATTACCAGCCATGGAAGCAGGGGTTAGAGCTAATCCACCCATTTGCCAGTAGCTGCACACTGCCCAGCAAGGGCAGCACACATACCCCATACGATGCTGCTCATGAGGAAACTCAAAAGACAATAGATATCAGGCCATATACCAATCTCATCAAACGTTAGACCAGTACCCATCCAACCATTAAGTCTCCAAATGACAATCCCACCTTGGCTCTCTAGGCCAAGGGTTGGGCTCGATTCACAACCTTCCAAGAAAGGAATGTTATCCAACAAATTTCGGTCTGTAGGCTCGGTTCATTGACAGGGATTGGAAGGAAACTGTAGAGCCTGTTCCTGATACTTCGAGCATTAGGGCAATCAAAAAGCAGATGGTGACTAGTTTCCTTTGCTCCGCTACACAGAACACAGTTGTCATCTTCGAGCTCTATCCATTTGCCTATTCGATCTCTAGTAGCTAATCTGTTTTGAATAGCTAGCCAAGTGATGAATTTAGCTCCCGGGCTTGCAACATTTCTGATCATGATGTTTCCCCAAGGTACATTAGGGGCTTCCTCCATGAGTATCTCGTACAATCTGCCAATGGTGAAGTCTTTCCCTTTTGTAATGGCATCCCATCCCCCTAACCGATTCACGAGCTCTCTTTGTTTGATGATTTTCTTGAAGATCCACGAGGCATGTATTGAAACTTTCACATCTTGAATTGCCACACCCTTCATGTAATAGCTATGCACCCATTTGACCCATAAATTGTCTTTCTTAGTAGCCAAGTTCCACAAGTGCTTCAGAACAGCTGCTTTATTCCAACTATACATGTCTCTGATGTTAAGACCTCCTTTGGCGAAAGGTAAGACCATTTGGTTCCACGCCACTGCAGATTTTTTGGAGAGCCCCTCTTTACCTGTCCAAATGAAGGATCTGCAAACATCTTCTACCATCTTGATCAGCTTTTTCGGGAGGCAGAATATTTGAGCCCAAAAGTTGATCATACCCCCAATAACACTGCACACTAGCTGGATCCGACCTGCATAAGAGAGAAGGCGCGAGGACCAGAAGCCAATTCTACCAATAATCTTATCTACTAGAGGTCTGCAGTCCCTGACATTGAGCTTTTTGGAGTGAAGGTGAACACCCAGGTATCTGAAAGGGAATTCACCTTCCTCCATATTTAATTCCTGCAGGATACCCTCTTTACAGCTTTCTTTCACTCCTGAGATGTACACATTGCTTTTACTTGTATTAGCTTCCAAACCAGAAGCCCTGGAGAAATTGTGGAAAGAGGTCATCAAGTCTCGCACAGAGAGGATGTCAGCTCTACAGAACATAAGGAGGTCATCTGCAAACAGAAGGTGAGTTATGTCGTTCTTTCTGCACCGGGGATGGTAGTGAAAAGTTGAAGAATCTCTCAGCTTGTGCATGATTCTAGACAGATATTCCATGGCTATAGCAAACAAATACGGAGATATAGGATCACCCTGCCGAAGACCTTTCTTTGCATCAAAGGGCTTTAGAGGATTGCCATTCACCAGAAGAGAGAAGGAGACCATAGTGATACACGCTTTGATCCACTCGAAAAACCTAGTAGGGAAGCCTATTTCTTCCATAACAGAGAGCAGGAATGCCCAGCTGATCGAATCATAGGCTTTCCTAAGATCCATTTTAATCATACATCTAGCACTATTGTTCTTGCGAGAGTACCCTTTAATAATCTCCGCAGCTAGAAGAATGTTGTCCGCCATTTGTCTCCCAGGAATAAAACCAGATTGGGCATGATCAATCAATCACAGTACCTATCATCTTTTGAAGCCTCCCTGCCAGAATTCTCGAAATGATTTTGTATATGACCGTGCAATAAGCAATCGGGTGGAAGTCCCCAACTTTACTAGCATTAGTCACTTTAGGGATTAAGGTGACTGACGTGCAGTTAATCGGAGATAACATGCAGTTGTTGTTGAAGAAGTCTTTGATGGCTATGATCATGTCCTCCTTTATTATCCCCTAAGTCTTCTTGAAAAAGCAAGCATTAAACCCATCTATACCCGGGGCTTTATTGTCATTTATCCCAAAAAGAGCTTCTTTGATTTCCGCCTCAGTCACATCCTGTATGAGCATCCGGTTATTGGTGTTGTTAACCTGGGACCCTTTCCTCATGGTAGCTCTTTCTATCACCTGAAGGTTTGGGTTTTCCGTCCCTTGAAGGGATTGATAGAAATTGGTGATCTCATCCTGGATCTCCTGGGTTGTGTTTAACCATTTTCCCTCCCTGTTTTGCAGTTCATGAATGCTGTTTTTGGCTTGTCTTTCTTTAATAGTAGCATGGAAGTAAGCCGAGTTCTCATGACCATGTTGTAACCAGCTGATTCTAGCCTTTTGGAGGAGAGCTTTTTCTTCTATCTTTCTCCATTTCCTCACTTGATCAATAGCATCTTTCTCTCTCATATGAAGATCTTCCTCTGTAGGATGGTTTTGCATATCATTCTGGACCTTTTCAATTTGCTCTTCCCATTTTCTAATTCTGTCAACTATCCCTGCGAACTCCTGAGAGTGAAGAAGTTTCAGCCCTATTTTAACATTTTTCAGCTTATACCAAATTCTTTGCAGCCCTGAGCCTTTAACTTTTTTCTGCCACGCATCTTTGACAACTTGTGTGAAATCCGGATGATCACACAAGTAATTGAAGAATCTGAAGGGTTTGCCTTGGCTATGATCGAGCTTCATGAGGTTAACAATGAGGGGGGTATGATCCGACGTCTGCGGGTTGGCGTATTGCACATTTACATGACTAAAGGAGTTCAGCCATGGTATATTCCCGATTGCGTGATCAATTTTGGTGTGGGTGCGATTTTCTCCTTTCTCTCTGTTCGACCATGAGTACTTGTGGCCTTTTTCACCTTTGGGGAAGTGCTCTTTACTTTCCAACCACTTGAGCATGTCATTAGTTTCATAAGTAGAGACTTGAGAGCCATTCTTCATGTGGTCTTCCTTATAAATGGCATTATAATCTCCTATGTAGAGGCAAGGAGCATCATACTCAACATTAGCCAAATCTTTCCACAACTCTTTACGATCTCTCACCGTATGCAAACCATACACAAAAACAGCATGAAATCTATCTTGAGTATTTATAGGGGTGATCTTAGTAGATATAAACTGCAGATGAGTTTGACAAACCTCCAGCTTACATTTGTCCTGTCTCCAACCAACCCACAATCTACCTTTTTCATGGTGTTCATAATTGGTAGCCCACATCCAACTATTCCCCAGCTTTTTTTGGATTTTTTTTGCATTAGACTCTTTAATTTTTGTCTCCAATATACCCATAACACTAATATTATTACTCCCAAGAAAGTTCTTGACTTCCCTGATTTTACTGGGGTTATTCATACCCCTCACGTTCCAGGCTGCTAAAATCATTGTTGCGAGGGAATTAAGGGGTTCCCGTCCCCATTGTGTTGTTCTGTGCCCTTATTCTGATTTTCGGTTCCCACACCTCTTTCACTACTGCATTGTAAATTAGTGCTATCTTCCTGTGTAATATCAGTGACTCTAGCTTGGACTCTACGAGCTGCTTTACCCCTAAAGACTGGTGTCCAACCTTGGTCATCATCTAGCCCCTGCCCACTGTCCAGATTGATCTGCTGGACTTGCTGAATACCTGCAGTCCCGTTATTAGGCACATTCTGTTCAGGAGAAGCAAGCAAACCTTCAATACTGTTTTCTGTCGACATGACCATGTTACACACAGCCCCTTCTTTACTCTTTTCTTGACTATTTTCCCCCGCTATCTTTTGTTTAAGCTCCTCTGTATTTTTCACACCCTGCACAAGCTTAGACAAAGTAACCGGGATCCACATTTTATCAGCCCCTTTGTGCTTTGGTTCCTCCATTCTCGTATTCTCAGAATTGATGCTATTGGGTTCACTAATGTCCTTACACTCATGGCCAAGCTTGTTACACTTTCTACAAAAGTAAGGACGCCACTCTGGGATGGCTTTCTGATTGAATTCCCGTCCATTTCTATCTCGTATAGTAATCTCCTTAACAAACTCCTTCGTAACATCTACTTCAACAAGGACTCTCGCATAAGACACTTTAAGTTGCTTAGTTGTGCATTCATCTGCATGTATCGGGACTCCCACAGCACTAACAATACGAATCAATGTTTCTTTCCCCCAACAATACAAAGGCAAACTAGGTAGACGAACCCAAACAGGAATAACCCTCAAGATTTCATCCTTAAAGTCGAAATTTATACTCCATTTTTTTACAATCAGGGGAGCTTTATTCAGGAAATAAGGACCACCCTTAAGCACTTCAGTACAATCTTCTTCAGAGTTAAATTTCAGAATAAAATATCCCTCTTCATGAACATGTATAGTGGGCATACTAGCATACGACCAATTTTTGCGGATAAAACCCCTAATTATCTCCATAGAATAAATACCTCCTACAACATAGACCACAACAGCTCTTTCCCAAACATTGACTAATTCAGCTATATCATGAGACTCTATATGCACAATATGGATTCCATTTTCAATTGATAGTGGGACAAAGTTCAAAGGCATACCAAGTTGGGTTTTTGAGTTAGTTACCTTATCCTTCCAAGATGGGAGCACACTTGTGAGATTAGAGCTACTATCGACCTTCCAATTTGCAATTAGGGCAGGGAACTCTTCTCTCTTTTCTTTGAGATTTTCTGTAGAGATTTTAATTCCATTATCTTGCTGACCCTGGGCTTGCGTTTTCTGCTGGAGGCGTTCCAATTCCTCTCACATTCTTCTCAATTCCTCCCTGAATTGAGTGGTACTGTCCTCGCCTTCTGACCCAGACCCGCTGCCCACTTCATCGTCAGTGGTCTCGCGCTGTTTGGCAGCCGTATTGTTTTGGATTTGACCGGAAATGTCTTCCTCCACCGATTGCTGACCTTGTTTCGTCTCAGCACTGCTACGGGTGGTGATGGGTGAATTTCTCTCTCCCTCTCCTCTTCCTCTACCTCCTCTACCTCCACTACCTCGCCCCCCTCTCATACCGCCCAAAAGAAGGTGTTGATCGGAGAAATTGAAAGTCAGATTGGAGTTTGGCCGTGAATGTCAGCTCTCGCCCAACATTCCCCAGACCCTCTCTTTCTATCTCTAAAATCTTTATATATATATATATATATATATATATATATATATATATATATATATATATATATATATATATGTATATATATATATATATATATGTATATATATATATATATATATATATATATATATATATATATATATATATATATTTTTTGAAAATTTGGAATATATAGATAATAAAGCAAAAACACCAACAAACTTGGGATCCCCAAGACCTCCGGCATAAAAAAACCCTTGCGGGAAAAAAGCCATCGGAAGAGAGGACCAAGCTTCAGGCCACTCAAAACAGCATAGGAGTGGACTATGCATCACCATAGAGTTCTCAATACTACACCTAATACAAATAAAGAAAAAATCAGCACCACCATATACATTGCCAATTTCACTCCTAACACACCAATCAGAGGAATTATGAAGAACCACCTCCTCGTTACGCATCCCTAAAGCCGACTTTGAGCCGGCGCACCATTGACACACCGCGAACAACACCACAGCAGCCCTTTAAGACAGTCGTCACTCCAAGGCCGCTAATCACCAGCACTCCAAAGCCTCTAAACTCCAGATTGAGACAATCAACACTCCATAGCGCCACCATCACCACTATTCACCATCAAAACGCCAGACTTCACCACTACCCACTGTTCACCATCAACACACCATAACAAAGGTGATCCCCAACACGTATCAAAATACCACCATCAAGAAAACACCACATCGTCCCCAAACAATAATCACCCGAAAACGAGCACCCAGGAGTAAAAGCCATACCCCAAACAGAAAATACCAACGCCAAATCCAACCACAAACCTAAAACACCAATACATCCACACAACTCATCCCACGAGTAAATCACAAACCTCACGGATAGACCCCCTAACACCATAGCACAGCAAAAGCAAAAAAAAAAAAAAAAAACCACCTATTGAAAATTCTAGTATTTGTGAAAAAACCACCAAGCACCAAGAGCCACCACCTTTCAAAAAAAAAAAAAAAAAAAAAAAAAAAAAACCCAATCAAAGCTCCAAAGACACTGCAAAGAAATCTCAAAGATAGCATCACCATAACAGTCATGAAGCATCAGCAACGCGCACCAAATCACTACCAGTACAATCTTTCACCACCACCAAAAGACACACCAAACTTTATAGCATCCACCATCACCCAAAAAGAAGACAAGAAAGCAAGCATGGAAAGCCCACAAAGAACATCAAAAAACCAGTGAAAACCTTGAAAAGAAAAAACGCGGACCAGATTTCGCCCCACCAAGAACCGCCGCCGTCGATATGAGCTTCCAGGAATTTCATTGGATTGAGGACCTAGAAACAGCTAAACCAGGCCTTGAAACAGCCGTAAACATGCCCAGAAAACAGCCGTTAAATCAACCCAGTCAGAAAAGCAGGTCAGCTACCCCAAAGCCTAAAACGCCATACACCGTCGGTCTCTAAAGTCCAAAGAAAACAAAACCCAGACCCCAAAACCCAAAAAATTTCCAACTTTTCGAAACAAAACGCTAACCACCATCAGCACCTGGGAATTGCACCGCCAGTTCAGTACACCTCAAAAAAGCAAACAGCGCATCCGTCAGCAAAAAACGTCACTGCTTCAAGACCAGAAAAAAACGATTCCAGAAAAAATAAGGAGACCCCTTCGAAACACAAGCCCAGAAAGAACTCGATTCCAGAGACTCCAACAAAAGCAAGAAGATAGAAAACCTCAAAAACACCAAGTAAAGAAAACAAAACAACATCCAGAAACTATCGTTCAACATTGACACAGGCAAAAACCACCTTCGAATGACGACCCTAGCCAGAAACGAAACCCAATGAAGGACGATTGGAAGACAAAACGAACCTTCAAAAACCCAGATAAAAGCAAAAGAAACCCCAAAAGGACGAAACTTCACAAGCCCAGAAAACCCATTTTCAAACCCAAAAATCACCATGAAAAACAACTTCACCAACCAACCAACACCCCCACCCAACCAACACCCCCAGCCCCCACTTACGCACCTAGCCTAGGTTAGTGTTTTTGAGATGCTACGGCCGGGGAAGGGCGTTTTGTGTAGTAGCCTAAATATTCAGCAATCTCTTTTGAGTTTAGAAGTCCACGCTTAGCTTTAGACTTCTTTGTGGGGAAAATCTGGGTAGATTCATTCCTTTCGGGGTGCGGAGTGACCGCATCAAGCCCACCCACAGTTGAAAGCTTAGGGACAGCTTTCTCATCGACCCCAAGGCCAGGCACGAGCCCATCGGCCTGTTCAACCAGTATGTCATCACCCTTATCCCCCATGGACTTTGGATTTGTTTGCACCGGATTAGCTGGAGCTTTTTCTATTTCGTCACTGTTTGAGAGTTCATCCAAAGGTACATGATGAAGGTCTACCTTCTCACAAACTATGTTGTCAGAGATACCTGCGAGTTTTAATGGGGATGAGACTAAGCTCTGTCTTCGTATATCACTACCATTAAAGGAGAGAAGAAGCTCTTCAAACTGGGATAAGACCTTCTGTAGGTTTAAAGCTTCCACCTTTTCAACTATAACAGCTAATTCACGAAACTTTTTCCCAAAAGACGTCTCTTCGCCATTTACCGTACGGAGATCCGGGGTAACATCTACAACCCTCTTCTTCGGCTGCTCAGCGTGCTTACCACTCACCACTTCGGCATATCTTCTGTTGTCCCTGAGAGCCGGACGACGAAACCCGTGTTTTCTTTCCCTCGTGTCTTCCTTCCTCTGATTTTGATTTTTGAAGGTAGAACCACCCCTATCATATTTTGCAAAGGACACTCTGATTTTCTTGTTATTGATAGAATACCCATTAAATATATCAATGGCTGCTAAGGACCAAGAGGAGTTAGGATATCTGACAAACCCAAAGCAATCGTCCTTAAATTTTCTGGCTTTTATAGAGATAAACACGTCCAAAACTCTACCTATTCTCGAAAAAAGATTACCCAGCCATTGATGAGATATATTACGAGGAAGACCATCCACAAACAGAGAAGAGACTCTTTGCCCACTAGAGTAAGGCGGCTCCCGAGGCCCACGCCTCCACCGGACCGATTTCCAGGGAAAGAGACGTTAGAGTCATGAGTATCAAAATTTGAATTTGAAATTCTGACTGTTGGGTAATCGCGCTCAGAGGCTCTCCTTCTATCACTAGGAAACATCTTTATATATATATATATATATATATATATATATATATATATATATATATATATATATATATATATATATATATATATATATATATATATATATATATATATATATATATATATATATATATATATATATATATATATATATATATATATATATATATTTTTTTTTTTTGAAAATTTGGAAATATCATAAAAAGGAGGAAAAACACAACACTGTAGCTTGGAATTCCAACCCGCCGGCATAAAAAAACCCCCGTAGGGAAAAAAGCCATTAGAAGAGGAAAACCAAGAAACAGGCCACCCTAAACAGCATAGGGGTGGGCTATGCAAACACAATATCAAAAGCATCACTAAAAGTCTACTCGAGCACCAAAATACACCAAGAAAAATAAAAACTATACTAACTCCAAGACAAAAGAGACACCTAATTATAAACCATCACGATCCCTGAAACACCAAGCACACCACGGAACAGTTGCCTTACACACCACGAGCCACGAATCACCACGAGCCATCGATAAAAACACCACGAGCCACGAAACACCACGAAACATCACGAATCAGTAGTCTTTAGCTTTACCAAATGGGCTCCAATAAAAACACCAAAATGGGCTGAAATCCAACTACTTTACCCACATCATCCTCACCTTGACCACAACACCAGACAAAAGAACTCTCGAGAAATCCACCATATGCCCCATCGAAAACCAAGCCCAAGAAAAGCGCTCCCAAACTCTGAAAAGTAGACCGCAAACCAAAAAAGCTGAAGATTAAGCGTCATCCTTGTGGGGCTCCATAATTTTCGAAAAAATACTCCACCTTCTAGATTAGATCGACGGCAGCCTACAGGAAACCAGTACCATCATCCACATCCCGTCAAAATTTCTTATCCACCATCGACGGCGATCCCTCCGTTGCCTATCCCCATCCGCTCGATACTCCAAGCGGAATTCACCACGACCGTCGAAGCTAAATCCTCCAAGACCAGCTCGAACACGGCATACTCCAGCCCACACCATCACCATTGAAGCTTACCATTCGTCAAAGCCACAAAAAACCATAAAGAGGCCAAAAAATGTCAAAATACCCTTCAAACAGCCAAGACAAAACGCTCAGCAACTCCAAGCGGGCTTTTCCCGACAACACCTAACCTCCTTGAAGACTTCAAAACACCAAGCTTACCACCTTTTGATGTTCAGCCATAGAAACCCGGAACTTTACACCTGCAACAACTCCTAACAGCCATACACCAGAAAAAAAACCACCGCCAAAAACTAACCCTGCAACTCCTTGATGAGCAACACCAAAACGCAGCTTTTTGACATCGAAAACCAGAAACATCGAAGAATAACACCCGCCCAAAACAGCTGCCAAAACATCAAACAATACCGTCATTTCTGACACCCATCACCAAGCTTCACATCGTCGCCATCCTAACAAGCACCCTTTAAAGGTCTTCAAGCTTCTATTCCATTGCTTTAAGAACCCCGATAAAACGGATTCGAACCGTCGTCGATCCCAAAACACCACAAAACTTCAAGAAAAAAGACATCAGCCCACACCAAAGAAACGCCACAAACAACAAACTCCGGCGCCACCGCTCACCGATAACCCCAAAACCACAGAAGGCCAAAAACCAGAGAGAGAAAACGAAAAGAATAGTCATGAAGACGAAACATCAAAACCTCAAAAAACTCCACAGATCTTCACGAAAAAGACTCCAACACCAAAGAAACCCCACAGACTTCAATTTTATGTACCTCTTCAACTTCTCGAGACTACTCCAAGAATCGAAACCCCATATTCAAGCACACCCGATAATAACCCAAGACTACCGATAAACACCCAGATTAAAAAACGCCAAGAACATGAAGCGTCCAGAAACCAAGAAGAAAGAGAAAAGCTCGAGCCCAAAAAATACCCAGCAGAGAAGAGAACTCAAAGTGAACTTTATTGGAAGCCAAAAAAGAAATGACAGAGAACAGCTAAAAAATGACAGAAAAAACGAAAGGACAAAGGGAAAGAGAAAACCCAAAAAAAACCTAAAAGAAGACAGAAAAGCTAAAGATCGCCGGGAAGAATGCCGGAACCACCGTGAGGCCCGCCAGGGGAAGGAAAACCTAAAGCCCTAGCAAAGCCTCTCTCACTAACTTTCTCTCACTACATCTTTTTTTATATATAGATATATATTATATATATATATATATATATATATATATATATATATATATATATATATATATATATATATATATATATATATATATATATATATATATATATATATATATATATATATATATATATATATATATAATATATATATATATATATAGAATATATATATATCATATATATCGATAGATATTATATATTATATATATATAATATTAAGTTGTGGGGCGCGTGCTACGCATGCGGTCCCCCAAGTCACACTTTTGAATTTAAATATTATTTCATACCTATTATTAACAATAATCCTAATCGAAATAATTAGAATGTCAATATATGGGAAAGATACATCTTGAAAATACGCATGATTCAGTAAGTGAGAGTAAATGCATACTTGTCCTATTCATTACCAGCAAAAAGTTTTTTGATCTCCTAAATCAAATAAATCACTCTCTTGCTGATACATCAAAGTTGTGCAAGAAGAACAATGAATAATAAAACTACAAACCATTTAAATCAAGCATCAAGTGTTGTGTAAAAATCAACAAACCATCGACAAACATGGTTGTCTAGCAGATATCAGTCTCTTAACCAGCACAACAACATATCCATGCAACAGTGGCCACTATTGCAACTTCGATGCCCATCGCAACAAGAAAACTGAACTGTCTTCCTTGCAATATCACCATGTGAACTTTCTCGACACATCCTGGCTACCACACAACAACATCATACCCCAGCCAGCAGAAAATACCAACAAAAGCCAGCTTCATCAACTCCGCAACACATAACATGAGTGTTTATATACCATGTAATTTTAAAATTAAAAATCGAATAACATAGCCTCAAATCATGCTAGAATATGCAAATAAAGAAATTTTTACCCGACAATGCTAGAGTATTTCGGCCATCAACGGCCATTAGCCGCGACAGTAGATATTCTTACACCAGAGCTAAGTGTCATTAATGATGGCAATGCGGAGAGATGTTCATCTACAGGTGTAGAACTTTCAGCAGTTTGTTTAGCCGATGAAACTCGTCTTCTCTTTGCACTTTTTCTCCTTGTACTTTGTGGTCTATGGCAGTTTCTGACCAACTACCGCTGTCATTCTTTGACCCTCGAGGGCTAACTGCCAAAAACCATCTATGAAGCAACTTTGATAATCCAGCTAGTAAATTTGCAAGTCCAATTTATCATACTAATAGTCCACTTGGTTGTCTGCATTAAATGATAGTTATACTCATAACTTATAATAATTAGTCTTCATAAATTTTGGTATGTCAATTCTATCATAATGAAATTCTAATCCTTATATAAATGTTTTTTTTAACATAAGTTCCATTACCACCTCAAAATTAGTAATAGATGAAAATACATTGTGTATTATTTATTACCATTTTCATCGTTTAATACAAACAAAGAAACAAGCCATATAAAATAGATGAACCAGACATAATTACCTTGTTCCATTAATACAGAACTCTGTTTATCAGTTGTATCCTTCTCTAAGGTTTCTACATGAGAAGAATACTCATAAACTTTCCTAGATGGGGCACATTCCTTCCATCCCCAAGTATATATTTTTCTTCTAGCTGTATTCAATAAGGTAACACCTTTATAAGATGCACTTAAAAGGATAAATCATGTTAGCCAAGTAGCCAACAAAATTAAAGACACAAATAATTGACGAGTCATTTAGTGGCATAGGAACTAAACTCACAGTGTGCAAACAAACAACGTCTGAGTAATACCTGTAACTGAGACACTATGCGCCCAGCCAATAGCTGCCTTATAATGGGAGCATCAGTAGGAAGTGGAAAAGCCTCTGGTGTTTCCTTAAACATAGGATTATAAACCATTTGAGTTAATTCAAGAAATCAAGATTTTACTTTCTAAAATTCATTGAAGAATTTGTTCAAGAGTAATCAGGCCAATGATAACTATTGCATTACCCCATGTTTTATCACATAACTCTACCCTAAATCATCAGTAGAACCCTAAGTTATCAGCTTCCCTGTATCTAATTCACAATACAAGTCAAAATGGAACTTTCTTACATAAATTATTGCGCAGGAAAGAACAATATTATCCAATTTTTCAATACCATCCCAATACTTCTACTAACAACATCGGAGCCTTAATCTCAAATATTGAGGATCCCAAATACTATTAACCTAAATGAAATTGACCAATCATAATTAAATTAAACTGAGACACAATCGATTTCTATAATCACTCACTAATCTAAAAATTAAACCCATCATACTTTGTTCATCTTAGAACCAATTCCCCAATTTAAACACAATCAATTCTATGATCACAAATCATCTCAAAACCAAACCCATTAATTATTAACCTTCAAAGATTGGATCTTTTAGTAGTCCAAACACAAATCAAATCATTTATAATAAAAAAATAAAAATAAACAGGAAAAATATGAATCTCATCTAGCACATTAAAGCTAAAAAGATCTTAATGAATAAGAACCCATGTAAAAAGGTAACATGATCAACCAAAATGAATTATTGCATAAGCATTTGTAAATTCTTAATGTCTATGTTTGATTTAGCTCTCTAATCCATTTTTCCCTTTTTTATCACATCTTACTGTATACTACAATTTAACGACTTTCATATAAATCAATACATGTATGCTTATCAATAGGAATGGAGCTGGGTTTTTAACACAACCAGACACCAAATTAGCCATAAACATGAATAACTTATTATGTATTTTTTTGTTAAAATTATGAATGAAAAAGAATTCATACAAGATGGAAATTAAAAGAAATGCCATTTTGATTTTATGAAGAATGCAACCGGAGAAGAATCAAAAGTAGCACTATTATCACCTTTGACTAACCTGAAAGTCCTACAAGCTGAGTCATGTACTTTTAAGTAAAGAAATTGCAATGTTGGAAAGAAATTGCCTTTTTCTTCCAATTTCAAGAAAAGGCCTAAAATTTTAAGAAACCCTAAAATAAATTAGTTCAAAATGTGTCAAGTGTGGTTTTAATTGCCCATGTGTCAATTGTGGCAATGTATCAAAGTGTTTGAATTAGTTCAAAATTGCAAAATTAAAACAAAATAAATTAGTTTAAATCGACTCAAAATAAGCTTAAATCATTCTTAAATAGCTAATTTATTTTATTTAATTGAATTTTAGAAGACAACCAAAAATATCTTATAGTCAAATTTACGAGCTAAATTAGATTAAATATTTTAAAATTTAAGTTATATTATTATCCAAAGTAATTATTTTATTAAAATATGTAGTCTTTACATACTTTTCTTGCACAAAAGAGTTTTTTTTTCTTAGTATCAAAGTGCTGATCCTAACTAATAGCCTTCACAGAATATTAAATAATTTAGCAAACGTGATAACCAATATTGGCCTATTTGTTCAATGACGAGGTATTTGCAAGAGAAATCTACTCTAAGCAAGTCACAAAAGGTGTCTAAAGCACAGGACAGTAAGTGAATCTATGGGAACTTTCAACTCACTAAATTCATCCGTATATTTTCATATATCGTAAAACATTACCTCAGCAGCCAGATTTTTGAAGTAGACTAAAGAAATCAACAAAAACTTCACTATGACTTGTTTATTGCTTGATATGCACAAAGATGCACCTATTAGTAAACATCCCAAGAGTTGATTGATAGCTTTACGATTAACATGTGACGTAATCCATAAAGAATATGGTGGTGTATTTGGAGTTAAGCATATATACCTGATATTTGGAGTATAGCATACAAAGGAGATGTTCCCAAGTCCCCATACACTACACCAAGACTTTGGAATGCTAATCGTAGAAGCAAGAGGGTTGAAAATTTTTGTAGATATCATATGTGTCAACTCATAGACATGCTGGTGCAGTTCTGTAAAATTCAGATAAATCTTAATCAATTATCAAGCTATACACTTTTAAGCCAAAATACACTCAAATTATAATTTTATGAGTTAATACAAATGTCTTAAGAGATTAGGAATAAAAAACCTCTAGAAGGAAAGCTATCAAGCTTAATTAGATGCTTAATCATCATTCTATAGGGAAAAAAAATACTCCTAGTTCTCAACATTGAAAGTGACAGTAGTTGCAAAATAAATCACAAAAGATATTCTTATTCTCTTGTCTTTATAAGGATAGTTCCTCACCACAAAATTCAACAAACCCTGATAATTTTTTTCTTTTTCCTCCCCTAAAGAAACTTTATTTAATCTTTTTTAAATTTTTTCCTTAAGCATATCATGAACAGATAGAATTCAGAATGGTCATAGAAGCAGCAAAATACTAATTTGAGAACAAGTCCTAAAAATAGACATAAATAACTTGAAACCTTAAAATTTGAGAGGGAATTCAGAAAATATACCCAAAAAGAGAGAGATCACTTGAGCAAGAAATTTAAGAGTTCTGTTTTACCTTGAATTTTTATTCAAAAATAAAGTAAAATCCTAAAAATTCATACAAAAAAATCAAATATTTAAAGTCCAAATGCCATCCATATATCCAAAGCATAAATATACCAGCAACATAATAGAATAATGCATTAGATTTAAACATCATACTCACTTCACGAGAAACTTTCATATTATTGTCTAGTATATAAGCTCATAATCATCATCATCAAGTTTATAGGATCCTAAACAATCCAATCATTAGTTAAAAAAATGAAAACGTTTAGACTGATAGATAAATTATTCAAAAAAAAGATCAGCCTTTTCTTTTTCCCCTTCTTTCTATGCCTTTCCTCATCATCTTCTTTGTGTTCTTCATTGGACCATGAAATGACAGGGCATAGAAGATAATTAATGAATGATTAACATTTACTATATGCAATATATAGTACACTTCAAAAACATTAATTTTATAGCTTTTATACAATACATTGAAAAATAACTAACGTATACCATCAAAATTATTTTAAAAAATCCTCACATTTTTCATGGAAAGCTGCTTGTCAAACTGCAACCTTTTTAAAGAAGAGGGAAGCTGATTATCAAAGACAGTGTAAATTTTGTCACCGCCTGGGCGTCTGCAAAGGTGCAATAACAAAACGTCAATCAAATTGAACACAAAAATTACAATCAACACCTTCAAATAAGAAATATAATCAGATAAATTTCTCAAATTCGAAAAAACAATAAAGACCCAATCAAGTAAATGGAAGGAATAAAAACAGCGTTCGAAGAAGAAAATGTAATCAAATCAGTAATATGAAATCAAATTGAACAGATTCACAAACCCTATAAACAACCCAATTCAGATAAACAACCTAAAACAAGAAACACCCAACAAAATAGAATTAAAATAAATCAATTCCATAAATGGATTTAAAAACCCTAGAAACAGCCCTAAAATAAGAAAAACCCAATACACATATCACTTGAAACCCTAATTTTGAAAATTGGAAAGAAATTTGTTTATGAAGGAGACGATTACGACGCTGATCAATTGTGGAAAGGGAAAAGGACTCATCCAAACATCATAGTTTTCATCATCAGAATTAAAAGTAGAAGAATTAAAAGAAGAAATGATCAAGATCAAGGATCAAAGAGCTAGTATTGATAGAATATGTTGCCTACTAAACAATCGTAATGCATTTCATGAATCATAAAAGACCAAATAAAAGCACATTAATATAAACATGATTTGTTGACAACTATACATGAAACGATGATGTACTAATTTAAGAAGTACTTTTGTAGATAGCTGTGAACATATCAATGTACACCAAAGGAAATAAATAATTCAGACCTATTGGAAGTCTTTTCGAATCCTAGATAACAATTCCCTGCTTGTTCAAAGTGATACTGACAAAGATTTAAAGTGTTTCGGGAAACAATAAATGTACATCAGCATGTCTTAACGATGTACTTGTCACCATATTATTACTGAACTACAATTAGTTTTGTTGACTAAAACAGATTCATCATTTTGAACCCGAGAGTGTTCTTGAGATAACCAGTGATTAATTAATGATTAGCGTGCATCTGCTTCCCATTCAAGCTAGAATACGAGACCATAATTGTCGATACCCCTTTGCTGATAGAGTATAGATAGGCAGGCAACAGGCATGTGGATTTCGAATAATTCATCAGTGCCAGCAACTGTGTTGCTCTCATTGATGCCTTTAATTTTCCCTCTATCACCCACAAAATGCTTTGCACAAGCTACAACTTTGTCCCTTTACACATATAACAAGAATTAAAATCCAAAATTTCATGCATAAGTTCTAAAAAATGGCTTAACAGTATTGCATGCTGATAAATAATGAAGTGTGTACCGTAAATGATATCTTTATATAGTATGGTACTTGTACAGTTGTACTATACCTTCCTTCAACATAAGGAATGTCATTTTAAGATCCTTTTGAATTTTAGCCCTATAAACCATAGATTATCTCAGTCATTTCTCGCACAATCTCAAGATCCTCACTGTAACTCTCATAGCAACAACCCCATCTTGGATCTCTACAAACTTGAGAATTACAATTAACTATTTATCAGACACGACAACTAACTTCAGAGATACTGAATGTGTATATATTGAACATTTTGTACAAAGATGCATAGCAACGCAAGGAGCAAAGGCATATCTAATCCCTGTAGCTCTAACTTCCAGGATAGTTGCGGCACTAATCCTCCGAATAAAATTTTTATTAAACTCTAAAAAATTTGAGGTCTTAGAGACTTAGACGATAGCCCTCTTTGCCCTTACTAATTCACAACCTTGATGATGATGACATTAAGTAACTTGAAGATCTTTATCTGAACAATCAACTAATGAACTAAAATATATGTTTACAACAATAGTATTTTTTATTCAAATATTTGACATAATATTACTAAGTTCCATTTAAAGTGTAAAAGAAAAAAACTTACCTAGCAACTCCAAGACCAATGCTATGAGGGAGTACAGTAGTATTGTAGACTTGTGCATGTATGTGAACAGCATCAATAGCATATAGGTATCCCTAGACGACTTGACAAGGCACCCTCTTGAAGATCATTTATTATGTTAATCCAATCTGGGGCTTTAGCTTTTGGAAATGGTGGACTATCATCAGATATAATATTATTCAACTAAATTTAATTGTAAGGGATTGATAAGTACAACAGAAAATTGAAGATACATACTTTAATTAAAATTGCATTATGAGAACTATGTTTATGCTTTATCCTTTGTGCAAGTCAAAACCACAAAAATATAGCCCATAATTCCAAATTTTATTTAAAAAAAAACTTGTTGCCATTGATCGAAAGCTTTCAAGTTTGTCTCCCACTATTTAGCCTATCAATCACCAATTGTATGCATTTAAGTACAAAAGTAATTAATAAGTTTACTACTATTATAACAAAACCTACTAAATTCAAAACTAAACAAAAAACAAGCATAGGTGTACTATGAAGGGTCCAAGTACCTGCTCTAATCTTAATCAATCAAATTGGTGAATAAAAATGATAAACAGGACCAGCTTACAGACTTGAAATGCCCAAATCTAAACGAAATAAACAAGAACACAGCAACCAATGTAGAATCTAAACGAAATAAACAAAATACATAGCAACCTAATGTAAAATCTAATCGAAAATTAAAACTAAAATGAAAAGCAAATTAATCAAAACTTCTAAGCAAAAGTAAAGCAAATACAAAAATAAACAAGAACCCAGTAAACATAAACAAGAATCCATTAAAGCAAATACAAGTATAAATCTCTTAAACTTCAATCAAGCAACAAAAAAGAAATTAAAACCTTACCACAAAAAGAACCCATTGAAGATGAAATTGAATGGATGTGTGTCTGCTTGTTTTCTCTGTGAAGGAAGACATAGCAACAGCAAAAAGACAAAATTAAGTAGAGATAAGATGCAGAAGGAAGATGAAAATGACGGAGATTACCTTAGGCCTTCAATGGTGATGTGATGAAGAAGAAAATCAGAAACTGGAAAAATGGAAAAAGGAAATTGAATCATTCATTATTATATCATCAAGAACTGTAGCTAGAGCAAAGGAGATATGATGGCAGTTAGGGTTTTGAAGATTGAGAAAAGCATGAAAATGGAAGAAAGGAGAGTAAAATGGGGAAAGCAGATAAAAGGGAGTGAGAGAATGATGCAAGTAGAAGGGCATGTTCTCTTCGTCTGATCTGATTGAATAAGGTCTGAATTTACTAAGGTCTGATCTGATCTGATCTGATCTGGTCTGATCTGGTCTGATTCAGTCTGATCTGATCTGAATCTTTCTGATCTGGTCTGATCTGGTCTGATCTGGTCTGGTCTGATCTGATCTGATTTGATTTCATAAAGTTATTATTATTATTATTATTATTATTATTATTATTATTATTATTATTATTATTATTATTATTATTATTATTATTATTATTATTATTATTATTATTATTTTCATTAGTTTTATTTTTATATTATTTTCATTATTGTTATGATTATTACTTTTATGTTATTATTATTATTATAATAATAATAATAATAATAATAATAATTATTATTATTATTATTATTATTATTATTATTATTATTATTATTATTATTATTATTATTATTATTATTATTATTATTACTATTAGTATCTAATTAAGAATTTAATTAATAAATAATAATATTATTTAATTAATTAATTAAAAAATATATTAATAATAATGTCATTAACATTATTATAATTATTAAATAGTCATTTATATTATTATTATCTAATTAATTAATTAATTTAAAAATATTTTTTATTAAAATTTAATATAATAATATTATTACATTTTTTATATTATTAAAATTATTATTTATATATTTATTTATTAATTATTTTATTAATTAAGTAATTAATTAATTAATATTAGTAATAATAATAAGTAATAAGTAATAAGTAATAATAATAATTGTTTTCGGGTAAGAAATAGAGGTTTTTGGTGTTAATTTTCTGTGTATTTTACTAATACAAGAAGAACAAATATATATAGGAGAACCTAATACAGAATTCTAAGAGACATCTAAAAATAATAATTACAAAGTAAGCATGGGCCTAGAATAACTAAACATTAAAGAGGGATATTTAACAGTCATATTCTAACACTCCCCCTCAAGTTGAGTCATCGGATCTTCGATGCCCAACTTGTTCAAAACGTCCTCAAACCACTGTGCTCCAACCGCTTTAGTAAGAATATCTGCAAGCTGATCTTCGGATTTTACATGAGGAAGCTTGATAATGTCATTTTCGATCTTCTCCTTTATGAAATGTCGATCAACTTCAATATGTTTCGTCCTGTCATGTTGAACAGGATTCTCTGAAATGCTGATTGCAGCACGATTATCACAATATAATTCACAGCTCCCCTTTGGAGGGAAACCAAGATCAGTGAGTAGTTTCCTGAGCCATAGTACTTCCTGAACCCCCTTCGCAACTCCTCTAAACTCAGCCTCTGCACTTGATAAGGCAACGACTTTTTGTTTCTTGCTTCTCCATGTCACTAGGTTTTCACCCACAAGAGTGAAGTACCCTGACGTTGATTTTCTATCACCCCTGTCACCTGCCCAGTCTGCGTCAGTATAGGCCCTAAGTTTTAGGTGCCCATTCCTCTTGTAGAGAACCCCTCTGTTAGGATTCCCTTTCAAGTATCTGAGGATCCGAGAGACTGCTTCCATGTGCTGAACTTGGGGTTTGTGCATGAACCGACTGACCACTCCTACTGCATATGCTATATCTGGTCGAGTGTGAGCTAGATAGATAAGCTTTCCTACTAGTCTCTGGTATTGTTCACGATCAGCTAACTCACCATCTTCAAGAATTTGAAGTCCATGATTCACCACAATTGGAGTATCAACTGGTTTGCAATCGACCATCCCTGTTTCAGCTAATAGATCAAGGACATATTTTTTTTGTGATATAAATATGCCTTTGTTTGACCGCAACACCTCTATCCCAAGAAAGTATTTAAGTCTCCCCAGATCTTTCATTTCGAATTCTTGAAACAATCTTTGTTTGAGCCTTGCAATTTCTGCATCGTCATCACCTGTAATTATCATATCATCGACATATATTATCAAACAGGTTATCTTCCCTGCTCTCTTCCTCAAAAACAAGGTGTATCTGAATGACTCTGCTTGTACCCAAATCTCCTCATGGCTTCAGTGAATCTCCCGAACCACGCTCTTGGAGATTGTTTCAACCCATATAACGCCTTTCGTAGTCTGCACCCTTCTTCTTTGGAGAACTCTGAAGTGAACCCAGGTGGAGCTTCCATATAAACTTCTTCTTGTAGTTCTCCATGCAGAAAGGCATTTTTCACATCGAACTGTAGCAGGGGCCAGTCGAGATTCGCAGCTATACTGAATATAACCCGGATGGTGTCAAGCTTTGCTACCGGTGAGAAAGTTTCTGAGTAGTCAATCCCATAGGTCTGTGTATACCCTTTAGCAACTAGCCGAGCTTTATATCTTTCAATTGTTCCATCGGCTTTATATTTGATCGTAAAGACCCACTTGCAGCCAACAACCCGCTTCTTATCCGGCAATTTACATTTCTCCCACGTTCCATTTATTCTGAGAGCCTTTATCTCCTCTTCCATAGCCTCACGCCACTGATCATTCCTCAAAGCCTCATCAACTGTTGCAGGAACCTGAGAGCTATATAAAGCAGCATTAAAGGCTAAGGCACTCTGAGCAAGGTTCCCTTGATTATCAGAACCAACAGGATATCTCGAGCGCTTAGCCTCAAAATCCGGATCATATCTCTTTGGTGGAACACCCCTTGTAGCCCGTGGTGGAAGAATGTAGGTTTTCTCCCCCTCACTAACATGATCAGATGGCTTAGACCCTTCAGCCTCTAAATTTACATTAGTCTCATCCACACAAGTATCAATATCAATAACATCAATAGTATTATCAACAGTACTAACCTCCTGATGTTCAAACAGAATTGGTGGACCTGTTATCTCTGGAGATGACTGAACTACTTGAAGTGGTGACTCAGCGGCAGTGCCTGATGGTTCTTGTTGGTCTAGATCAGATGGAACATGACTAATCAACCAACTGAGATCGTCAACACTCCCACTCTCCCCCTGACATCGAGGTTGGTAATAGAACTCATGCTCCAAAAATTCACAATCCATAGTAGTATGAACTCGACGGGTAAGAGGATCATAACACCTATACCCTTTCTGTCCCCCTCCATATCCCACAAACACACATTTGCCAGCCCTAGGTTCAAATTTATTTCTCAAGCGTTTAGGGTGATGAATGAAGACGGTACACCCAAATATCTTGGGTGGTAGAGAATGTGAAGATGGAAGAACAGAGTAAGTTTTAAGGGTATCGATGGGGGTGTTATAGGAGAGGCTTTTTGTGGGTAATCGGTTAGAAAGATAATTTGCTGTGGCAACTGCTACAGGCCAGAGATAGGTGGGAGTAAAAGAATCAAGCATGAGGGATCGAGTTATCTCTAGAAGGGTACGGTTTTTTCTTTCGGCCACACCGTTTTGTTGAGGTGTGTCAGGGCAGGAGGTTTGGTGAATTAGACCTTTGGATGTGAGAAATTTATGCATATCAGAATTAACATATTCTCTACCATTATCAGATCTAAGAATGCGGGGTTGAGCTTGAAACTGAGTGCAAATCATATTATAAAACTCGACAAAGACACGAAACACCTCAGATTTGTGTTTGAGAAAATAAATCCAACTCATACGAGTACAATCATCAATAAAAACCACATAATATAAATATCCATGTAATCCAAGAACAGGTGCGGGACCCCATACATCAGAGTGAATAAGCAAAAATGGCACATCAGTCTTAGTCAAACTACTGTTATACGAATGTTTGTGACTCTTAGCGCGAATACAAGTTTCGCACTTAAAATTAGACTGATTTTTAACTAAAGTAGGAAAAAGTTTTTTTAAATACCCTACAGATTGGTGCCCAAGTCTACGGTGCCATGTCAAAAACTGTTCCTCTGCAGACCCATGAACCAAAACTGCGCTACCTTTTTGAGTCTCCGCTTCCAAGTAGTACAAGCCGCCTCTTTCAATACCATGCCCAATAGTTTGCCCTGTCTGAGCATCCTGCACAACACAATAACCAGGTTTCATAAGTACAGTACAATTAAGCTCCTTTGTTAGCTGGCTAACGGATAATAACTTATGTGACAAATCAGGGACAAACAAACAATTTTTTAGAGTTAAATTGTTGTTAAAAACAATTTTCCCGGCTCCCCCTACTCTAATTTCTTCCCCATTTGCGGTCCGAATAATATTTTTAAAAGGTCTGTCACGAGTCACAAAGTCATCCGGGTCATAAGACATCGTATCCGTAGCACCACAATCAAATATCCACCCACCACGAGAAATAAAATTTGCAATGCCAAAAGAAAAGGAAGACTCCTGAGTGCAGGGGCCCACATGACCCACTTTATTTAATGAAGAGTACTCCTTATCACAAGAATACCCCAGAAACCCTTTGGTTTCGTTTGGGGTGCCGTGTTTCAGGAGAGAGAAACTCTCTCTTTGTTCCACTTTGTTACCTGCCATTGTATTCATAGCTTGTCCCTTGTCTTCTTTGCCTTCTTGATTTTTTGGTCCGCCATTAGAGCTTCCCATGTTAGCTCTTCCAGTTCGATGTTCGGAGAAATTTTGACCCTCCTTGTGCGCCTTTTTTTTCGTGTCCGGCCACCATTCGGGATACCCGACCAATTTGAAGCACTCACTCTTGGTGTGCCTAGATCCACCACAGTGAGAGCACTTCAAGTGACTTTTATCATCAGATTTCCGGTAAGTCTTACTTTTTGCTACGAACCCTCCTCCCAGATTTGAGGGTTCTTGATCGGTTGTTGTTCTCATAATACCACGCCTCATGGCCTCTCTTCTTATGGTTGCATACGCCTCTTCTACAGAAGGGAGAGGATCTTGAATGAGTAAATCCCTTCTGTCTTTGTCATAAGTTTCATCAATTCCAGCCAAGAATTGATACACTCGATTTTCTTGGATTATTCGATTGTATGTTGTAATATCAACTGGGTCTCTCATGGGATTTGGTTGTCTTCTATCAACCTCTTTCCATAAAGCTATCAGTTTACTGTAGAAAGTTTCGACAGAATCGTTTCCTTGTTTTAAGTTGTTGGTTCTAACTGTTAAATCGAAAATTTGCAGGCCATCTCTCCCGCTACTGTACAACGTTTCTATTCCTTTCCAAAGGGATCTTGCAGTAGGAAAATCAAGAAATTGATTCACCAAGTCTCGATCTATGTTTTCAAGGATCCAGGAAATTACCATGGAATCATGCCGGGACCACTGGTTGTACTCTTGGTCTTCTGGAGACGGTGGTTCGGCGATGATGTGATTGAGCCGACCCCGTCCGTTGAGGGCTAATTGCATCAGCCTGGCCCAAGAGGTATAATTCTGGTGGGTAAGTTTTTCTGTCAAAGAAACGGATTGAGTACTACTTGCTGGTTCAGGTTGGGTTTTGGTGGAGTTGAACTGTGAAAACAGTTGCATCAATTGACCCATAGTAACTGGTTGTTCTGGTGAAATGATAGTTTTGGAGTCGTCCTCCATTTTGATTTTCGGCTAAAAAAAAAAGTTGGTAAATGATGAACAGCAAAAACGACTCAGAATCGTTGCTGCTCTGATACCATGTTTTCGGGTAAGAAATAGAGGTTTTTGGTGTTAATTTTCTGTGTATTTTACTAATACAAGAAGAACAAATATATATAGGAGAACCTAATACAGAATTCTAAGAGACATCTAAAAATAATAATTACAAAGTAAGCATGGGCCTAGAATAACTAAACATTAAAGAGGGATATTTAACAGTCATATTCTAACAATAATAATAATAATAATAATAATAATAATAATAATAATAATAATAATAATAATAATAATAATAATAATAATAATAATAATATTCATAATAATAACAATAATAATAATAGTAATAATAATAATAATAATAATAATAATAATAATAATAGTAATAATAATAATAGAGCCTTTCTCTCTCTTTTCTCTCTCTAGAACTCTCTACTCTACCAGCGATTCACCTTGAATTGCTCAGCCATGGCAGGTAGACGAAGAGGTCGACCCCCGAGGAAAAAATCAGCAGATTGTGCTGTTAAGTATCTTCTTTGAGGTCTGTTGAACCGAAAATAAGGTGTTTCGATGAATTCTGCTTTAAAACCCTTATTTTCGTTTCTATATGGAATCCCTAAAATCCAAAAATCAAACTCATGAAAATCGTCTCTGGGTTAGAGGAATTGAGGATTTGGGCTTTGGCTTGTTGAATCGAGATTTTGTTCTTCAGAAAAGCGAAATCGAAGTTTGAAACCCTAATTTGGGATTTGGTCTGTCGAATCGAATTTGTTCTTCAGAGGCTTTGTTTGGCGAATCGAGAATTTGTTCTTCAGAAGTGTTCTGCGATGAACCCTAAGATCAGTTAGGACTATTTTTGGTTGGTTGTCACAAAAGGTAACCATAAATCCGATTTTCTGTCTTTGGCCGGTAGATGGAGAGGCAAATCATCATCTCCGGTAGTTTTTGAGGCGTTCCTGTCCTAGTCAGCCTACGCCTATGGAGGTTTCCGTTCTACAGAAGGTTTTTTCGCTTTGAAATGTCTCTGTAAGTAATCGATGGGATTTGCCCAAATTATGTTTCGATACCTTTGTATTAGTGGATGTAATTTCAGTATGCTTTGAGTACTTTTTGTTTTTTGTATTTGATTCCTCAAACCCTGATTTGAGGAAAATCGAACTATTTTTGTATGAACCCTAAATGTTTTAGGGTCTGTAGGTTTGGTTCTGGCCCATAAGATGTAGATCTTAGTTAAGGTTTCGTTAGTGGCTTGATTATTATGTATCCCTTGAGTCTCGAACCCCATGGTCGAATTTCTTGAGTGTTCTCCCATGAAGCTCTAGATATGAAGTTCTGCTATGGGTTTCCAGTGTTCTGTTCTTGGCGGATTATGGGTCGACTTTTCTGAATTGTACCCCTAATTCGCCTTAAGTGGTGTTCGTCTGTTCGATTGATACTATCATCCCTGATGTGGGCTGTTTTAGCTTCCATATGAACTGCTCATAGCTGGTAAGTCTCTAGAGGGTAGCATTAATGGTGCTATTCCTTCATCTACTCCAAGCAAACTTCATGGGGAAGCCGTTTGTGGCAATGGTATGAGGGTAACATTGTTCCTGTTAAGTGGGTCATCGTTTAAGGTGCTTAGAACCAACCCATAGGACGTGGAGGTAGTGTGAAGTGGGTGCGTTTTGGCTCCCCCCTCCCCTCAGTTGGTTGATGCTTGGCTGATTAATGATACCCGATTGTTGACTGGAACCAATGCCCTCCTCCTGTTGCTGCACCCTGTGTCTGTGAGTCGTTTTGCTTGATGACCCTAGGTCCAATGAGTTGGCCTAGACACTAAAACTTCGGTTTGTGATGTACTATAGAGCTGGTTGTCTGTCCACTCGTTGAGAGAAGTTTGTTTTGATATCGTCTGTTTGGTTCGCCTGTATTTAGTCCCTTGGTTGAACAAGTTTTATGAACTTTTGAGGCTTCTTATGGATTATGAAGTCTATCACAGTGATGCGTTGGTCTTTGGTAGCACTGATACTGGGTGCTGCTGGTTTGTATTGCCATTTTGGAAGCTGCTTGGTGATCTCTGATCAAGCTAGTTCGGTGGATTCCTACTGCTTCAATGCTATGGCATCTAAAAGCTTATGAATGAATGATCTTTTTTGGGTTTTTGTTTTATATTGTGTATCGAACCCTTGAAGTATTTGCGTAGTCATGCTTGGCCAAAGCCAATTGTATATGCTAGGTCCTAGTAACTCTGGTCTCTAGGAATACTTTTCCTTTTTTGGAGGTGACTCCCCCAAACTAGCGAATGACGAGGGGTCTGTCCCTTAGATGCTTCGTTTTGGGTCGTCTTCTCAGTCTTTTGGACCTTTTGTAAGCTTCGGCTATTTTTCTGGCATTTTATAATACTTACTTTGCCAAAAAAAAAAAATAATAATAATAATAATAATAATAATAATAATAATAATAATAATAATAATATAAATAATAATAACAATAATAATAATAACAATAATAATAATAATAATTCATCCCTTTCGCTTTTTCCACCTTTGGAGAGTTAGGTGAAGATGCGCTCAAGCTCTTGGCTAGGATTAGTTCGTTCTCGTTGAGTAACTCCGGCAGCTCCAAATCTGGGGCATACATTTTTCAGAGACTAGCTTTTTGTATTCAAAAAGGTGTAGGGGCCCAGCTTGTTGCTCGACTCCCTACCAACTTTTTGTAAACGTCTCTTTTGATGAAATGAAATACGATTATGATAATAATAATAATAATAATAATAATAATAATAATAATAATAATAATAATAATAATAATAATAATAATAATAATAATAATAATAATAATAATTATAATTATAATAATAATAATAATAATAATAATAATAATAATATTATTATTATTATTATTAATAATACTAATAATAATAATAATAATAATATTAATAATAACAATAAAAATAATAATAATAATAATGGAATGGTTTGATATGATCTGATCTGGTCTGGTCTGGTCTGATCTGATTTGATCTGATCTGATCTGGTCTAATCTGATCTGATCTGGTCTGGTCTGATCTGATCTGATCTGATCTGGTCTGATCTGATCTGATCTGATCTGCTCTAGTCTGGTTTGATCTGAAACTTTCTGATCTGATCTGAATAGATCTGATCTGATCTGATCTGGTCTGATCTGGTCTGATCTGATCTGATTCCAATAAGAATAAGTAATAAGTCAAAAAAATAAGTTGAAGAGAACACCTTCGAAGGCAGACGAAGCCAGGAAAAAAAAATAAAATAAAGTGAACAGTTTTTTTACTGTTCATTGGCAAACGATGAATAGTATTCTCTTCTTACAAACATTTTATAGTACTAGTTGTGGGGCCGCGTGCTACGCACGCGGTCCCCCAAGTTACACTATCGAATTCGATAATGTTATTTTATACACTTTTATTAACAATAATATGACTATAGATATTTTAGATTTTCAATGTGGTGCAAAGGTGTGAAGGATGCGCATATAGGTAGTAGTAGGAGAATTTATTGGTTGGGCAACTATGTTGTCAAGGATGATGTTGCGCTGTTGTTGGTTCGTAGAGTCGAGTTCATGTTAAGTTAAGGAAAATTCCACATGGTAACATCAAGTTTTAATGAAATGCTAATGGTAGCACTTTTTTAAGAAAATTCCACATGGTAGTATCCAGTTTATGCATTATCTAATCGCCGTAGCATTTTCCGTTAAATTCTTGTTAAATTCCGTTAAATTTATCATTTTGTAAGTTTTTTTCCACATGGTAGCATCTAGTTTTAGTTAATTTACCATTTGAACTTTTAATTCAACATTTTAATGTTTAATTCACCGTTTAATTCATTACCACTCATAAATGTTTAATAAATTTATTGAAAAAAAAATTATAAATGTTAAATAATTTTACGGAAAAATAATTTTAACATTTAATTCACCTTTTTTATATTTAATTCATCGGTCGAAACAAGTAATCATTTGAATAAGTACTTGTTTCGATCGAATTTTCTAAAGAGTTATCCCATAAGGATAGTAGCGACGTCCGTTTAAAAAAAAATCGTTATGATGGGTAAAAATGACGTCAAATATCATTTTCGGATTATGTATCGGAAAATAGGAGCATAAGTACTTGTTTCGACCGGATTTTCGAATGAGTTTCCCCATAACGGTATTTGCAATGTCCGTTTTTGAAAAAAAAAAATTGTTATGACAGGTAAAAATAATGTCAAATATCTTTTTCGATTTACGTAACGAAAAATAGGCGAATAAGTACTTGTTTCGACCCGATTATATAGTTTCTTATAATTTTTCAATAAAATTATTTAACATTTATGAGCGTTTAATGAATTAAAGGGTGAATTAAACATAACATTAAAATGGTGAATTAAAAGTTTAAATGGTAAATTAACAAAAACTGGATGCTACCATGTGGAAAAAAACATACAAAATGTTGAATTTAACGGAATTTAACAAGAACTTAACGGAAAATGCTACGGCAATTAAATAGCGCATAAACTGGATGTTACCATGTGAAATTTTCTTAAAACAGTACTACCATTGACATTTCATCAAAACTGAATGCTATCATGTGGAATTTCCCTTAAAATAAAATGATCAACTTTTCTTGTTTAGCCATTCTTTATTTAAATAAAATAAACAGAATGCCGGGGTGTTACAAATGGTATCAGAGCAACCCTGCGACCGTTGCTGATTGTTTGTTCAGCGCACCTAGCGAGGGAAAAGATCCTGAAGTGATGGTCCAACGAGGACGTTGTATTCTTAAGTGGGGGTGAGTGTGATACCCCAGATTTAGCTTGAAAAGAGATTGATAGACTACTAATATCAACAAGGTGCATCTTCTTTTCTAGGGAGTCCATTTGCTAAGAACTCCACAGTTAAGCGTGCTTGGTGGGGAGCAATCTTAGGATGGGTGACCTCCTGGGAAGTTTTCCGGGTGTGCACGAGTGAGGCCAAAGTGTGCTGGAAAGACTTGTGTTGGTCTGTGGAGCTAGTCTACAGTCTCCATGAGTAGTCACTGGCGGTCCGAGGGGCCGGAGTGTTACAGGAACAACTATGAGCTATCACAAAAAGGTGGTCATCATTTGGAACATCAAATATTAGAATATTACAATTGAGTGCAAAACACCTAAAATAATCCCGAAGCTGGCAGAATTCCGCAACAAAAACAAAAAATAAAACAGTGGGTGCGTAGAAAAGACTCATAATCTGTTTGAACCATCTTAAGATGCAACAGACAACTAATTGAGCAAATACCTCAAATTCCATCAAAGGCGGTGGCACAATGCCACTGATTGTTGCATCAACACAAACACCATATTTGTTTACAAAGGAACTTTCTCAAATGAATTCTCAAAATCATCCAATTCTCTCCTCTTCCTTTTTTAATCCCAAAAGTTTGTTTGTGTTTCTTGGAACGAGCGTTGTAGCATATTTTAGGATAAATTGATTTTAAAGGTTCGAACTTTGCCTCATTTGCTGGGAAAGGTTCGAACTTTCATTATTCCAGGAAAGGTTCCAACTTTGACGTCGATCTTCATTTAAAGGTTTTTATGGATTTTTTTGGGATGATTTTGGATTGATTATGGGTTTATATGGGTTTTCTGGGTTGATTCTTGGTAGATTATGGGGTTTTTTACCCATATAAACCCATAATCAATCCAAAATCAACCCAAAAAAATCCATAAAAACCTTTAAATGAAGATCGACGTCAAAGTTGGAACCTTTCCTGGATTAATGAAAGTTCGAACCTTTCCCAGCAAATGAGGCAAAGTTCGAACCTTTAAAATCAATTTTTCCCATATTTTATATCACAAAAATCAGAGTGATCAAATGAAAGTCATTATAAACAAGAATTCACAGCACAACATTGTTATGCAAAGTAATAATTAGAAACATCAGGATTCTTATAACTTAACATGTACTTATCATCTTTATTTGAACATTCTACACATTGAAGTAAAAGGATAGAAGTTTATTAATACTACTAATAATAACACCCCCTAATAAATAAAGTAATAAGTAAAAGTGTAAAGATGCTAATCAATGACAACTCTAGAATATTTTTCCCTATGGTAATTAAATAATTTTACAACAAATGGTATCTTTCCAAAAATTCAAAATGAAAAGGGATGGCCTTGTCACCCACAATATTCTTACTTTAAACTCGATTATTTTTACGTTAAAACAAGACAATAAAAACTAATAAGCCAGCTTCAAAAACAAACAAACAAACAAACAGTAAACCAACTTAAATTAAATATTCGTGTTGGTTTGATAGACATTAGCCTTTTAGTGACATTAAGGTAATCAAAAATCAGTGTTTGATTTGGCCATGTGCAAAAACAACAGAAGACTTCAAAATACAACTTGGAATACAAAATTGAAGAATAACAGTAATGGCTTGGGAAAGGCTACAACTACCACCACTTGCAATAAGTAAAAGCTAGTGTATACAAGCACACAAAAATAAGACATCTCCGGTATAGAAAATGATTAAAAGAAAGCACGAATAGATAGAACATTTATCTGTTACAATGAGATCAACTACCTGCAAATCAGATCTTTCAAAACGTGCAATCACTCCATCCATAACAACACAAACCTCCTTATTTGAAATATCTTGTACAATCACTTCATTATAGATTTATATTGAGATCAAGCTTAAAACGATGTGTGGTTGTGAGGAAAATGAAACTGACCTTTGAAAAAAAAACAACATAATCTTACTCCAAAGAGAAAAAATTCACCATCCCACACTACACAACACTCTTACTTCTTTTAGGCTTAAAGCTATGTATCGTTACTCAAGTTTAGCTATCCATAATATAATTAAGGTCTAGTATTACTGGTATACTTAGCTAGGAAATTTAGTAATACTTCCTCAACGAAGTTTTGACTTTTCTTCGCTTTTCACAATATTGCACATGGGTCTATTATTTTAGGTGGTCCCCTCATTTTCTTTATATTTGTGCGCACATCAAAAGGGACAGCTAAATTGAATTGGAGGGAGGAATAAAAAAGTCACTATTATTAATCACTCCGTAAAATGCAAGTATTGGAGAGTAAAATCATAAGAAAAATACTTATAAGTTAAATCCTAAAATCGAAATGTTATTTTGTTTATACAAGATTTTTGATCATTACTTATTACCTAACCTTCAATTAATAAAGTTTGTCTTGAAACAATAATTTCCAAAATAAGTGAGTGCAAAACATCAAAGTGTTGAAGTCTTTAGATACACTAAGGCCTGTTCTTGTCTTTGCTAATGCATGTATTTGAAACTTGAATAATAACCCATTTGACATCTTTTATATCTACCAGCAGTGTACAAAAACATCGGTGATATAAGGCTTGCTCTTTTAGTAGTCATCAACATATTAAGAAATCATAAGTTTAAATTCACTTCTAATAAGTTCAATTCACTTTAGTTTTAATAAGTTTTTCTCACCACTTTAACTCACATTTTCACTACTTTATTGAGTATAGGCACAACTCAAATAATACGTTCAATTTAGCCCAGCTCATTTCAAATAAGGTAGGGAAACAAGCCCTCTTATGGTCTGTGAAACTTCAACTTTCAACATAAAAAATGGGAAGCAACATCATAGCTTATAGATTCCCTTAAATCCCCATAATAATGGTTGAGCAAAGAGGGTTAGCATCGCAAAATAAAGGGAATATTAGAAATGACAACTAAAATGCAAAAGGAAGAAATCCAACTAAAAGTCAATAACCAGAGAACAAAAATTAGTACTAACCATCAAGGGACTTTCTGAGTGGTTCAACAAACTCTGAAAATTCAATTTCCTTTTATACACTTCTATTAGCAATAATACGAAGAAAAATATTAGAATGTCAATGTGTTATGATGATCTGAAGAATACAAGGCTCAGAATGTTCACTCAGGTCTAAGAATCATTTCATAGACCAAGCAACAATCAAAAAAATTAATGTACATGATAACAATTGAAGCAAAAGAAAGAAAATATACACATCAGAAGAAAAGCAAGGATCATAATGTTCACTCAGGTCTGAGATCATTTCATAAACATAAGATGGCAGACTTGTTTTTCCTTGAACTCATTAATATCTGCATAACACCTCAGCATAGACCAAGTATGAAGCAACAATGACTTTTAGATTAAGGTAAAACACACAATATAAATCAAAGATAAAACTTCACTATTTTTTTAGTTCTTGGTTTAAGAATTTTCTCTTTTCATTGATGTTGAGCCATTGGGTTGATGAATGTAGGTGATGTTCGAGCATGTAAGACAACTCACAGGCGTTTTAAAGCCTTAAAGTATACAAGCCCCAAAGCACCAAAAAGTGTTCAACTAATTAACACTTTTACTAACTCACAGGTGTTTTGTAATCAAAAGAGTTGTTATCTTTAGTTGTATTTTGGAGGCTTAGGCTATATATAGAGCCACCCTTGTAATAATTGATTAGCTTTTGATTAATTGAATAATAAAGGTAAAGTCCTTTTAGGAGTTTTTGGGCAGATTCGAATTGTCCTGTAGGAGTCATCAAAATTCATTATTTATATTTTGTTAAAATGGGAAATTGAATCTATCTAGTGTAAAAATAATGGGATATATTTGTGACACGAATGCTAACCTGATATAAACAGAAAAAATTGTCATGTCTTATGTCATGAGCCGAATCCCCTGTTAGGAATTAGGTTTAACACTTCGACCGACTCTTCGCGTTGTTTCTGCAGCTTGTATACACCTACAATCCCATTTCAAGGTGTGTCAACTGCCCAGATTAAGAGGCCACTTACAACACTACCAATTGACATTTGAGAATGATGGATGAAAAAATCAGAGCTTCAAAATCAATGCAGTATGCAATACAAAAAAAGAAAGCAATTGGAAAAAATAAAAGCCAAAAAAAAAAAGAAAATGGGAACCAACAACTTAGTTGAGAATGATGGAGAAAACAATCAGGGCATTAAAATTAAAATCAAAGCGTGAAGGATGGAAAAAACAAATCAGCAACAAAACCAACAGCAAAACCAAGGAAAATAAAAAAAAAACCCAAATAAGCAAAATGAGAATCCTAATTTAGAGACTATCAACTACAAAAATACTAATAACCCTAACATCAACGAACACACAAAAAAAATCAACAGCTATGCAATGAGCAAAATCGGAAAAATAGTATATGAAGTTGTGTAGAATCTATATAATCTAAAAGTTCAATTGAACATATAAGATAGACCAATGCAATTACCTATAGTGGGTATAGTCAGATGACGGAACCCAGGCTGCATTTGAGCATTTCAACAAATGTAGAAATTCAACCAATAACTCTTAATAGTTATTAAAACAATTAAACAACAGAAACAAAGTACCATTGACGGAGGTGGGACAAGTATCATTGTGCTTCAGTCAAATATACAAACCCTAATCCTGACGAAAGCAAAAGGGGGAAAATAGTTGCTACAAGCAAATACAAATTCAAATCTGCAAATTAGAATAAGAGAAGAAAATGAAATTGGGAGGAACTAAGAACATACAAACTAATAATCCATAAAAATAAAAAATGAAAATTGTGATCTTTCACAATTTCAATACAATTTCATTGTTTGATTTAGTTTGAAGATCTAAAAGGAAAACGAAAACCAAAATTCTAAAATTTCAGAGAAAAACACCTAAAATTTCTCTGATATTAAACAAATTAATGAAACCGAAGAGAATTAAAAATAAAACTCATCCAAATTCCTATTTAATGGTAATCTTACTAATAGGAAGAAATGAGAAATATCACAAAAGCAATCAAAAACAAAAGAAATAACCACTCTAATTCAAGTAGTACTACATTACTATGATTGAAAATTTATTAAACTCGGCTACATTAGGGTTCGCTATATCATACACTAACCAGATTTGTGAACCTTAATGATCACAAATTTACAGCCAAATTCAATCAACCCGAATTAACAAAAAAAATTCTAAAGTGAACCAAATAACAAGAAACAAAAAAACAATTACGAAAGATCAAAACGAACCTACCTTTGTAGTTAAGAAGGGACATGAACAAACCATCAAAATTTGTTCTTGATTTTCCCCGCCTTAACAAACAATCACTCCACAAACAGAGGAATTTAAGAGATGGGCACCCACGAGCGATAGCCGAGAGACCGACATTAGTGACAGTGCCTCAAATAGAAAGCTTTCCGAATCCACCTCAAGTAGCAGTTCCAATAACAATAGCAGCAAGTCTAATATCATTAGCTTTCTTCCTTTCAACGGTCCTCGAAAGACAACCATCCACTTCTTCACCTTCAGATACTGCTAATGTGTCCTTATCACACATTTTTTAGGAAGAACGTCAAGGGATGAACCCTTTTGCTGCTCTGATTCATGACCCCAGAGTGGCATCGATTCGTGCACGTTTGCTAGGAGGAGCTTCCATTGAGAGCGATCTCTAATTGTACAGAAAAAGTATAGATAAACAACAGAACACATTTTGCAATAGGCCATTAAGCTGAAAGATATCATCCCTCCCTAATTCATCTCATTTATTTCCTTCATCAAACTTTAGCTTTCAACCAAAAAATATCGAAGAATTTCATCCACTGTCGTGGAAAAAGTTAATTTTGAATCTCTACATATAAACTGAACAAAAGTCACTGACCACTTTTGAGTCTTAATAAATCAGAAAACTCACAACACACTTTTAAGAAATTAATTTTTACCAAACACCTCTACAAAATCCAACTTAAATAGGCATTTGTTAACAATAAAGGTCAATTAAACATGAAGTTTTTAATCAGTTCGAATAGGGTAACGTCATTGCATATCCCGCTAAGGTAATAGCTATTAATAACATTAGATTAATAATTAATCATATACTTGTATAAAATTAATATGCAATAGCTAAAAATAGGGTTTCATAAACAATCAAAGCAATGAGAAGAAAACAAACTTTAAATTAAATTCCAAACGAGCAATGATGAAGAGAGCATGAGTGTTCTTGTAAGGTGGAAGATTTGCAATTCGCCCATCATCAACAGCAGAACAAATCACAATTACTCAATACAAAACCAGTCACATTACAATCAAACAACAAATATGTGATTAAAGTAAAAGGTAGGAACTAATTCACAGTTCAAGAAAAAAACCCTTCGAATAAAAACAATACATCATTTCAAATTTAGTTTATCAAATAACCAAACTCGGCATGTGAATTTGCAACATAAATTAATCAATAAAGTTCATCATTTTAAATCGTACCATTGGAATAGTATGAAACACCAAGCATTATTTCAATACAACAAAATTCAAAATAAAATCAACCATTAAGTAAATTTCATTCACGCGCAAAGTTATTATAGTTTTCATATGCAAGTACGCAAAATCTTGATTCAAATACAGTTAACCGATAAAAGTAAAAACTAAAATTGACGAAAAACGTTTGTTAAAACATCATCAAATTTAGCTTAAAACTAAAAATTTCAAACCCAAATTTCCTAGCTTAATTGGAATGATGCGTGAACAGCACAATTCAATTTGCTTCAAAATCAGATTACTTTCATTGTTCTCTTAGCACCCAAAAATAGGAGGTTTGCTTTTTAGTTCTTTCATCTTTGACTGATTATCTTCACCTAATAAGAAATTAAAATGAAAAACTAAGAATAACCAAAAACCCAAAATCCAAAACAAGATGTAAAAATCCTCTTATGACAATGTGATGAAAATTGTGGCTACCAAAAGCCTCAATGCAAACGTAAGTGGAAAATCAAAGAGAAAGTGAAAATGTTATATGAGAATAATGAAGAAAAACAAAGCCAGAATTACAAAACCAAAATCAAAATGTGAAAGATGAACATTAGGAAATCACAAACAAAACCAAAAGTAAAACCAACGAAAATCAAGAGAAGAACCTATCAACCTAAGTAACTGGTAAAACAAACTAATTGAGAAGCTTAAAAAATGAAAATAACTGAAAATTCAAGAACTAACCAGCATCAATAAAAGCATCCCAATCAGAATTTAAGAAAAAAAATAAAAAACAAAAACCTAAAAAATTATAAAGCGCTAAAAAGAAAAAAATAAAAAACAAAAACCTAAAAAATTATAAAACGCTAACCCTAACAAAAAATTAGATGATAATGAAGATAAAAAAAAAACGCACATACACTTCAGTAAATTAGGGTGAAGAAGGAAAGAGTAAAGAGAAACATACATGCACAAACCGAAAAACCAAAGAGGAAGGGGAAAGGAAGGAGGAAAGAGGAAGGGAGAGTGAGGTGTGTTGAAGAAGACAGAAGAAGTCAGATGGAAAAAACAAAGGACGTAAACAGTATTTTTACTGTTCATTATGAACAATATTAATGCCTTACACTCTTTTTATTGTTAGAGGAAAAGCATAAAAGGATAAGAGGATATATATATATATATATATATATATATATAAGAAATCCAACAAAAACATCGATTAAGCGCCGCCTAAGCCCGTGAGGCTCTCAAAGGGGGAGGAAAACCTCAAACCCTAGGAGAGCCTCTCTCACTAACTTCTCTCACTACATTGTTTTGTATGCTACTTATATATATATATATATATATATATATATATATATATATATATATATATATATATATATATATATATATATATATATATATATATATATATATATATATATATATATATATATATATATATATATATATATATATATATATATATAATATATATATATATATATATATATATATATATATATAAGTAGCATACAAAACAATGTAGTGAGAGAAGTTAGTGAGAGAGGCTCTCCTAGGGTTTGAGGTTTTCCTCCCCCTTTGAGAGCCTCACAGGCTTAGGCGGCGCTTAATCGATGTTTCTGTTGGATTTCTTAAGTTTTCTCTTAGCTTTCTTTCGATTTTATCTTTTTTTCTCTGTTTTTTGTTCTTTTTTGTTCTTTTTCTCTTTCCGTAGGTCAAAAATTTTCAAAAAGTTTTTCTTAGTTTCAGATCTGCTCCTTTTTCTTTTTCTTGCTGTTGTCTTTTGGGAGTGGGCTCGAGCTTTAACGGAGGTGTAGTTCCCCTGCTCTGTTCCTGGGTAGCTGGTTTTGTCCGCTTGTTTTATGGCTTTTTGGGGTTCTTGTTCGACTGCTTCTTCGACGGATTTAGAGAAGATTTTCACGCTGGTGTGGGCTTAGTTCTGGTTGCTGAAGATGCGGTGTTGGAGACGCGGGTTTGGATTTGGTGCTGGTTGCTGGAGTTGGTGGCTGGTGGTGGCGGGGAACGCTAAATAAGGCGAGTGACCGTTCGTATTCTTGGCGATCTGGGGGTTTTTTAGGGCAGCTGTTGTCTTTCAAGCGATGATGCTGTTTTGAGGCGGTAATGGTGATGCTAAGAACAAGCCTCGCCCCCCCTCAGATTCAAATCTGGGAGTTTTTTTCTCGAGAGTTTATAAAGCTGGGAGTTTAATGGTATCGGTGGGGTTCGACGGTTCGTATTCCTTGTGTTTGGCTGCTATATGGCGTTTTAGATTGTCCTTGGAG